>JAYMSL010000052.1:0-55852 GCA_036897195.1 Plantago coronopus
AAGATCTTGATCCAGAAACAAAAGAAAAGAGAACTAACAACCAAAAATAGAATACTTCAATGAAGCATTTCTCGATTCTATAACAGAATTTCTCACTTTTATTCTTTTAATATGAAGAATGAAGACGACAACCCGCAGGGCTTTGCCTTCGATTCCATGATTTTTTTATTTAAGGTTTTGCTCTGATTGGACGACAACAAAAAACTATAAAATTTTCCTTTAATTCTTCTTTTTCTATATTTATGTTGTTCAACTGGAACTAACTGCACTCTTGAAGAGTTGATATTTCGAAATAGTAAATATTTAGTCAAGTAGGGATAAAGCCAACTGAAACTCATCCGATAGTCCGAGAAGACTTTGTGGAAAGGGACGTTAGTATCGGTTATAGTTAATAAATGGTCTCTTTCTTTTTTTAATTACAATTAAAAGAAATGAGTCCATTTTCACATAAATTATAAACTTCGAATTTTAAGTATATATTAGTATATTATGGTATCGTTATGAGTCTACCTATTCTCCACTAACACGTCTCTAGGCATACAGTAAAGTTTAAAATAAATATGAGAAGCTCCAAGCATGCATAACTGAAATAAAAAGTCAATAATTTTTGCAGATTTTCTTTATTTATTAACTATTAAAATATAATTATATTAGTCAAGTATGTATTTTAATTAGTTCCTAAAAACAAACACATAATATATTCACAAAGGAGGAGGTTTATCTAATTTTGGAAAAGAATTTTCAAGCTACTCTTTCAGAGCATCGAAAAATCTCTAGAATTTTTAAGATTTTAATTATTAAGAAAAGGACCTATATTTACTTATATATTAATATTAAGCTGTTTGACTCTGACTCTTGTTTTATTTTTTTTATTAATTACTTTTTGTATTATTTCTTTTTCCCTATCATTTATGGAAACAATTATGACATTCTTCTAGGTAACTCTATTGTATTCTTTTATGTTATGGTTGGTTTTGTTTCACTTCTTTATTTTACTTAATCTTATTAGGATATCAACGAGCCTGATCTTTCTTTTTTTGTTTTCACTCGCATATTTGTCCTATAATTTTTTAAATATAGATATAATATTGTTTAAACGCACTTTCTTTGTTTTTGTTGATTTCCAATATTTATTTTAAATGCTTTTTATTTACTTAAGTAATATTTTGTTTGAGTGAATAAACAAGTTATTTTAATATAATAATTGTTATTAAACTAATGAGTTGCTGCTTTGCTATATAACAACTACTATATTAAATAAAACTCTATTAGATGATTATTTGAACTAGGTTTTTCCGCGCCATTACAAAAGCTCTATATTGAGAAGATCGTTAGGCTTCGGTTAAACTCTGTCATCTTTTTTCTCTTTTATTTACTTAATACGTACATTGACTTTTTTATGAGTTTTCTTTTCTCAGTGAAGTGTTAGAGAATTATACCGCACGCTTTTCTTTTTCTATCTAAGAATCATAATTGTCAAAATGCTAATGGTTTTAGGGAACGACATCCCCCTTGTCTAGGTCGTTTAGGGTTGGTTTCAAAAAAATATATATATATATGGAAGACTTCTGTCTTCTTCTCCTTCTTTTTACCCTGCTTAGTTGGGTCGACGAAGCGGGGTCTTGGCTTTTAAGAGAGAGAAGCTTCCTTTGTTCTTAATAATATCTTTGAATAAAGTCAATTAAAATAGGGTTACTTCTTATGTTTGTAAGATGCATACGCGTCAATTTATATATTATCTTACAAATGATTTGCTTTTCTAGATTATCTTTTCGCTTAGTGTAGTCTTTATTAAAGATAATTTGGAAAATTCTTGTGTATATTTATTTTTTTACATAAGAAGATGACAGAGATGTTTTATTCTTTTGTAACCTTTGTTACTTTAACTTAAATTTTTCTACTTTTTAAATCTGCTACTCACCTCTTTTCTTCAGAAGAGAAGATCTTAAATATCTGTGACTCCTTGTCTTTTTACTTGTTCAAATTTATAGGTTTCCTATTCTCTTCTTTATAATTTTTTTTTGTTTTGTTAAAATTCTTTCCTATATTTATTTATCTAAACTAATTCTTATAAATTATAAACAAATTTTTATTTATTTACTCAATACAGATATTAAATTTAAATATTAAAATAAATACAAAAATTCTAAGTAAACACAAGTCTTGTTTTGTTTTATGCTTAGAAATGAGATTGCTCCCTGTTTTTAAAGTATATTAATACTTTTCAATAATTTTATAAGCTTCTTTTAAAAATTGGTAGAACATAAGGAATACTTATTATTTTTATAACAATCTTATATTATAAGATAAGTTAATAACATCTTACACACATAATATAAATAAGATTTCTTTTTAAACATAGAAGAAACTCGACTTCTTTGACAATGATCTATTTCAATTAAGAGTCATCGATTCGTCGTTCTCTAAAAGTATTCTGATTTCAGTCCACCATTTTAGTTTTCGACAATCATAAATTACAACTTCTTCACAATTTAACATTGCTTGCATAATTTATGAATTTTTGTTGGTAGAATTTCCACAAGAGGTAAATGCTTTGTGAATAAAAAAGAAATGTCAAATATTCTATGTCCTTTCCTCTGCGGGCGCTTCCGCTTTAGCTAACGAAGCTTGTCATATTCACTAATGAATGATGTTTGAAAGAAAAAAAGAAGTTTTTTTTGATTTGGATTCCTTTTTACTTGTTATTGTTTAGCATTTTGTGTAAAATCTTTTTGTTGTTGTTATTTGTCAAAGCTATCCATTGACACACTCTTTTCTATTCTTCGATTTTTCTTTTTGTGAGCTACTACTGCTTATTTATTTTATGGTATTTATTAACTTAACTATGTCCTGTCCTGAACGAGCTTTTGGGTGAACTTAAATAGGAAAGTGAGATCCCTATCCTGTGCATTCCTTGTTTTTCGATAATTCTAGTGAAATTAATTTTGTTGTAAAATTATATTTACACTGTTCTCGTTTAAGTCTTTTATTGCTTTTTTTTGCCTATTTACGGGCGGAATCATTTACTTTAATAGCATCGGAGGACTATAGGATTGCTTTCTTCGGTCGATATTGTTTCTTTTCTTGCGTAGAGTTTGGGCAGAACTGCAAGCTTCTTTACGCGGACGATTTGTTTGATATAATTTATTAATCAAGGGCTTTTCTCTTTGATTTCAATTCAATATTTTTATTTGGGCTTTATATTATCCTCTTTCTTTAGAAAAAGTGTTCTTAGTTCTAAACTTTTTTTCAGTAACTTCGTTTACTTATATTGGCTCTTTTTATATTTTCTGAAAACAATTTACATTTTATTTTCGATCATCTCTTGTCTTTCTCTTTTTGTTTGTAGTCACAATATTCGTTTATACATATATAGTTTTTTTTAATTACTTTATTATACATAATTTTTGGTAGTTTAATACTTTTTAAATGTAGGTGGGAATTTTTAGGTCATCCCGGGCCTATAACTTCGACCCAGTTTTTTCTTCGACAAGCAAGTTTACTAAAAGGTATCCTTGACTTGATTCTAAGGATTTTATTAAAAAGGTGCTGTTTTGTTGTCAATATTTTGAAAGTGAGCTACAACCTTGTTTCTGGGCCAAGTTGTAGAGCATTATCCATGATGTTTTTTCAGTTCAGTCTTCTCTTTTGTCCAAGTAAATTGTTAGAAATGTAGTTAGTTTAGTAAGGGCGATCGTCTTGTGGCGAATATGATGTTAGTAGAGAGCTTTTTTGGATGGATCATTATCATTGTATTTTATTGTATAATTATAATATATTTTAATCTAACTAAGATTGTTATAAACTCTGTTTCTTGTATTGTTTTTTCTTTTTTTATGATTTTTTGTATTTCTTTGTTTTTTTGTTTGCTTTTTTCATTATGTTCTTCTTTTTCATCTTTTACTTATATTTTTTTCGTTATTTATTTAGAGTTCTCTTCCGTTCTTTTTGTTTGTATTTTTATTATTGTTTTGCTTGTCGTCTACTTTTACTTTTCTGGTTTTTATTTTTTTTATTCTTGTTATTTTATTTCCGTTTTGTGTATTCTCTTTGATTTATTTGGTTTCTAAGTTTTCTTTTTTATGCCATTATTTTTCTTTTTTTTGTCTTTTCACTTTTTCTTTTATTCTTTTCATCATTATCCATTCTTTCTTTTTTTATTGCTTTCTTTTTTTTGTCAATTTTCTCCTTTTTGATTCTTTGCAGGACTTCCTTGGTCTTGTTTTTTCTTTTGGTGTGTTTTTTTCTTTTTCGTAGATTTCTTCTTTCCTTTTTTCTTGCTTTATTTTTTTCTTCCTCTTCTTTTTTTCTTTTCATTTCTTATTTTTCCTTATGTTTTCGATTCTTTTTCTCTATTTTCTTTCTTTTGTCTCTTTTTTTGTTCTTTATTTTCTTTGATCTTCTTGTTTTCTTTCTCTGTTCTTAGGTTCTTTGATTGTCCTTATGTTTCTTCTAATTTTCGTTAATCTGTTTCTGTTTTCGATAGAGAGAGAGGTTTTCGTAAAATGTAAAAGTCTTCTTTTAATGGTTTAATGGGAATAATGAAGAATTAGTCATAGGGTTATTAGGTTAGAAAGAGGCTTTCATTCGTCCGGTCTATTAGAGTGTGTTTTTAATTTCTGTATTAGTGCCTAATGGTGTATAGGATAGTGGACATGGATGGTAGCTTTTTGAGAGGGTAAAATCTAATGGAATGAGGGAGTTGCTACTTTTATTATTTAAAATATGTTTGACTTCCTTTCTTTTTTCTCTTCTTGCTTTTCTTATATTCTTCTTTCTGATTTTCTTTTTGGTTTTTTTTCTCTTTCTTTATCTTGCTTCTTCCTCTCTTTTTTCTGTATGGAGTTTTTTTGTAGTGAATTCTTTTTTGTTTTCTTTGGATGTTTGGGGTGGGGGTCTTCTTTCAACAAGATGCTTTGTTACTGAGGCTTGTACTTAGTTTTCAGCGTAATTATAATGGGATACTTGCTGTTATAGGTGTTCTTGGTCGGCTCTCGTTTGTGCGCAGGGTCCATCTTTTCTCTTGTTTTGTCCTTATATGTTTTTAACTTTTCTTTTTCTGCCGTTCCTATGTTCTTAGCTTATGTCTATCTTTCTTCTTGGACAAGTTTTTTCTTTTTCAAAAATTCTTTCTTTCGGTGTCGTTTTTTCGAAACTGTCTATTTTTTTCTTTTTTTGTTGTATCTTGCTTTCTTTCTTTTTTGTTTAATTTCTTTTCTTGTTTTATTTTTCTTGTCCTCTTTCTTTCATTTCTTTTTTTTGTCTTTTTTCTCGTTTCTTGCTTTTCTGTTCCTGTCTGTCTTTTTTTTTCTAGAAAGAATTCTGTCCCATTTATATGCTACAAGATTGTCTTTTCAATCTTTCTTTTCCTATGCTTATTTCTTTCTTTGTCTTTTTTTATTTGTTTTTTCCTTGTTTCTCCATTTTTCTTTGTTTTCTCTCTCTCTATTCTTTTCCTGTCTCTCTTCTTTTATTTTTTATTTAGACTTTCTTCTTTTCTTTCTTTTTTATTTCCAGTCTCGGTCTTTTTTTCTCTCATCTTTTTATTCTTTTTCCTGTTTAGAAGTTGTTCTTCACTTCTTTACTTTTTCCATTCTTTTTTATGATTTCGGTTTCTTTGTTGTGGTACTTTTCTCTTTTACTTCTCTTTATTGTTCTATTTTTTTTGTTCTTTCTTTTTTTCTATCTCTGATTTCTACTTTTCCCTAATTTCTACTTTTAATTATTATTTTTTGGTACATTAAAGGCACGAGAGTTTTTGTCTTTGATATGATTTCGATTGGGGTGCGAATTTATGCTCTTCTAGTCTAAATGGGTTTGCTTGGAGGTTGTTACCTTGTTCTGCTTTCTTATTTTCGTGTTGGTTTTGGGGTTGAGCATAGCGCTTTTAAAGATTTGCATGAGATGTAGTCTTTGTAGTAGAGGTTTTTTCTTGTTTGGACTTCTTTGGCATTTCTTTTCCTCATAGTTGAATTTTTCTATTTATTTTGTAATTTTTGACATTTTCTTCTTTCCCTTTTTCTTTTTATACTAGGTTTTCTTACTTTTTATTTGTCTTTTTTTATTACTCTTTTTTTTTGTTCTTCTTATTTTTTTCTTCTTCTTTTTGTTTGGACTTATTTGTCTGTCTTTCTTTTTCTGCCTTCTTTTTCTTGTTCTTTTTTTCCTTTGGTTCTTTTTACTTTTTTCTGTGTTCGCTGGTTTTCCTTTCCTATATCATAATTTAGCAAACTTTTCTTTTGACAGATTATGAAATTTTGTATTAATGGAGGCAAATATTTATAGTTTTTTTTTATCTTAAAAAAAAATCCCTTTTTGAAATACGACAAATTACTGCGTTTTTACATGTTCGTAAAGTATTCGTTAGTTATAAAATTAAATTCTTATCTTCTATTAAAAAAATGAATTTATGGAAAATTTTCAATTATATTTTTAATATTACTACATTGTATATAATATGTGACAATTTAATAGAAATTAAAAAAATAAATTAATTCACCTAATTCAAAATAATCTCGAGTTAATTCAATAATTTTTATTTATTTTATTTGTATAATAATATATATAGAAAATTTCTTTTAATCAAGAGTTTTGGAATAACTTCGTAAATTTTTATATTTTTTAGTTTTATATTTTAATATATAGATTCTTTTCGTCTACCTTATATTATTTCTGAAACTTTTTTTGTGAATGTATTTTTTCTTTCTATTTTTCCCCGCTATCTGCCTTTTTTTAGAGTTGACTTCTTGTTTTGTTTATATTTTTGGATTGCAATAAACTCTATCTTCTTCTATATTCTAACATATTAAAAAAGCTCCCTTGTTTTTGGTCTCTCTTCTTTTTTCACCAGAGTTTTATCGTATTCTTTTTTTGTTTTTTCGTTTGCCTATTATAATTATTTATTATTTTTCTATTTTAGTATAATTCTCTTTCTTTTTATTATAATCTTTAATTACTATTAATATTTACAAAGTAATATATTTTTATTAAATATTATTATAGTAGTTTCGCTTCTACTAAGGACATTGAATAAATAATTTTGAAGTACTTTTTTCATTAAATTATAAAGTCCTAGGTCTTGCTTTATTTATTATGTGGGGAACATTGAATATAAAATAACTTTTAAACGGTATTTGTGTAAGTAAGTGGTCCTTTCTTTTTTTTTGATCTTATCTATGCAAGTTGTTGCAATTAGGAATATAAACTAGGCTTCTTTTTAGTAGATTTTTAAACTACAATAGTGAAAAGGGCCCCTTGGAAAGAGGAAGGCTTGAAAATCGGTATAGAGGTTTTTGTTTTGATAAGACATTTAGACATAGATTTTTTTTGAACAATCAAGGACAAATATATATATAATAATAGTAAACCTTCTTTTTCGAAGAATATAAGCATGCACTGTCATATGTAAAAAGAGGGAGACATATTTTTTATGAAGATTGGATTTAATTGATACAGGGAGTCAGAAATGCAAGAATGGGAGCTGCTTAATTAAGGACTTAGAAATATTGTTATAAATAAAATAAAGTTTACTTAATAAAAATTATCTATAACAAACAGATCTTTTGTAGAGTCGCTTTACTGTTCCCAGCAGAACGGAAATAGGGCTGCTAAGAGAGGTTTTTAAAATTAATCAAACCCTGGATTTGTTTTAACAAAATAGGTATGTCTTGTTAGGTTAGTGTGAGCTAAACGTAGGGATCCATTTTAAGTCTTGATTGAATTAAAACGAATTATAAGTCACAAGCAGCCTTTTAATTTTTTACGAATACTGTGTAGACATAGGAGTTGTCGGAGTTTTTCTTATTTTTTTAGTATAAATTTCCATATCTTTCCAGATAAATGCATTTTTCAAACAAACATTTTTCTTAAATTTTATTATTGGTTTAATTGTTTTTGTTGAAAGACAAATGCTTCATCCATTATTTTCCTGGCTCCTCGTTTTGAATGTTATTTATATAGTAATTTTTTCGTCATTGCGGATCCAACTTCCTTTATAGGATCCATATTTCTAAGGAATTTTTATTTAATATACAACATGTCATTTTAGTAGCGTTTTATATGGGTGAGTGAAGGTTCGTAGTTCTTTATCTCAAAAAAATTTTCTAAATTAAGAGCTTTGTTTTTGACTTTTTGATGGAAGAGGGCCTTGTTATTGATTCAACATTTGTCCTAGAATTAAAAATAATAATTAAAGGAGGGCTCTTTTTACAAGGATTCCCTTTTGTTTTTGATAATTTCTTTTAATTTCTATTTGTTTTTTATGTTTTTGTTGTCGTCCACTCTCAAGAGGGGGCATGTAGGAAATATGGGTGTTGTTCTCATAAGAACTTGATTGGAAGTTTGTATGATTCATTAAGAATTGATTGACTTTTCTTCCTAAATTTTCTTATGCGTATTCTTGTGATGGTTTTTTTCTAATGCAACTTTATGTTTGTCACAATTAATTGCGTGTATAATATGAATTAAATCCATAAATTTCTTTTATACTTTTTTCTTTCTCTTTTTTAGAGTGATCTTTTTGCACTTTTTTTTTCTCACCGACCCACTTCTATCATTATTTCTATATTTAACAAAGAACATTTTCTTATAAATTATGTACGTAGTTTGCTATGCATTGGTAACGTTGGTCGAAATTATTTAAACCCTTTGTTACATCCAAAAATAATTGTTTGCTCAATTCTATTTCGAGGGAAGATTTATTTTAGATCACGGTTTATTAATGTCCTCGGTTTTTGTGAGTCCACTCGTCTATGCAATTGCTCTTTATATTTTTTTCACAGTATAAATTTAGGATTTTTGTTTAGAAGGTTTAATCTCTAATTTATATTATAGTATAATTTTTTCAGAAGTACTGTTTATTTTACGTGAATAATTTTCTCCTAGTTACATTATAGTTTTTGGAAAGTCTTTTTTGATCTGCCACTCATTAAAATAAATTTGAAATAAAAACTTGGTAATGCTCTTTCTCTACCTATTTTTGTGTTTGTTTATAGGCAAGCAGCAGCCAAATACCAAGTATAAATGGGACATTAGAGGACTAAGCGAAGTATTTCATAGGATTCACGAAAAGTCGGTGTGAACCTCCAGCTCCTCGGTATTTTATTTATCTTATATCGATTCCTTTTATATGTTGTAGTAAATGTAAAAAAACTTATGTAATATCAATATTTAACTTTTTTGATTATTATTTATATAATTTATATTACAGGTTAATTCTTTTTATGCACTTTTTTAGTGTATATTTATTTACTACTTTTTCTTTATTACTAATTCTACTTATTCTTTGAAAAAAAGAAATGAACAATAATTTATTTTCTTTCTCTTCTTTCTTTTATATTTAATGAATGGCAAGCAAAGACTTCTTTTTCACATCTTTTTGGTAATTTTGATCTAAGGTCAGTTGTTGTGGAACAATTAAAGCTAGAAATATATTTATCTGCTTTTTTCTTTTTGAGTGACTTTTTCTATGGTCTTTTTTTACAAGGAAAGCAATCCATTTGCCGATTTCTTCTTTATTGTTTTTTGGTTCATACGTAAGTTGCACAGCTTTAAAATGTAAATGTGGGTAAAGTGTTAGGGGAAAAGATAGTGGTTCCTAATAAAACGCGACCAATATTCTTTTTATTTCTATGCTTGAATTGAGTCAAGTAGGGGAAGCAGATTCCGACGTTCACCTCTTTTTGTCTTTTTCTGTCAATAGGGAGCCCGCTTTATTTGCTTGTTTTTGTAAACAACCAAAATTCCCTAATCTAGAAATAGTGATTTAAAGATATCTGGGATTGTCAAATGTTATTATTCTATTGAAAGTTTTGCCTACTTCTTTGCCTAGTTCCTAGTATAAAATATATACAAGGTTTATAACTATTTCCAAGCCTAAACAGTTATTAACTCTATTTTTATTTTTTTAATCGATTGTCCAATACCAGCCCCTTTGCGCGATCGCGTAGGAGCTATCTTCCTTTTTTATAAATTTATACCATTTATTTCACAGTACTAGGTATCCGGGGATTTTGCTTAATACTTTTAACAAAATGCTATTTTTCCATTTACTTTGCAGACAATCCATTTCGCTGGTATGATAGTACAGCCTACACGACTTCTTGTTTGTTTTAATTGGAAAAGTCCTTGTCTAAAATCTATTTTTAATTAATTTCTGATTTCCATTGCCTTCTTTCCTTAAAGACTCTATTTTATCATAGAAAAACTTATCTATGAAATACAAAAGCTATCTTACTTACGACTTTTAAGTATTGGAAAACTTCCCGCCGAAATCGATCCTAAAACTACCCAAATTCAAAAATAGCCATCAACTAGAAAATCCACTAGAACATAAACTTTATCCCATCCATCAGTAACAGCCTAGACTCTATGCTCGAACTAATTAAAAAATTGAATTATTGTTACTTTGGGGACAGTCAGACGTAACATAATAAACTCCACCATCATTTTTAAGGATCCTGGGCCCGCGCCTGTCTGTCTTTCAAAAACAGCTATGGAAAAGAATTCCTGAGGATTCCTATTTTTAAAATCTTTAAATTCCATGGCAATATCTTTTTGAGTACCTCCTAAGCTCTAACATATTTTTCTACAGACAACTATTTTTTGAACAGGACAGATTTAGGTTATACATATGAGATTTACTACTTTTTCGTGGATATAAATAAGAAAGCTGTCTTGCTTATGCTACCCCCGGCAGCTTGGATTATTATTCTACGATATTATTTGATCTGATGTCATGGATTTCTCTTTAAATATAGAACTAGCAAGTAATGCGTTCGAGTGAACTTATATAATACTGGCGAGCCAGAAAGGCTTATTTATTATTTATTGTATCCGACCTCCCTTATGGATTTGGTGTTGGGGTTTTTATTTTTATTATTGTATAATAATTATTAATTACAAACTAATTCTGTACAGCATATTTTTCATATATAATATAAATTTCATAAATGACTTGTCGAATTGGTACTACTATTTTTTGTCTACTCTCAGACGTAGTTCTGAAGCATATCAAACTTATAGAAGAGAAATAATTTTTGGGGGTCAACTGGGTTTCTACAAACGGATAAGCCAATTCGTCTTTTTTCGTATATTTTTTCTTTAATTAGAAAACCTCTTTCATCCATCCCTGACTTCAAACAAACGGGTAGCCCTTTGAAGAAACCGAGGCCAACTATTAGAATTGTTTCACTTTCACCCGATGCTTATAATGAAAGCATACGAATATTTCTATTTTTCCTATCCCCTTTTTTATGTTCCTGGTTTTTAATGAATGCCATACCCCCCTTTTTCACTTAATAATGCAGGCTTTTCCCTACCTAACCCTTCCCCACCTACTCCTCCATTTCACCACGTAACTTAGCCTGCGGCAGGCTTTAAAGGGACACTATCTATCTCTTTCGATACAGAAACGTTTTGAATAATACTATCTCCTACTTTTAATTTTAGCTGACTTCTATATACTTGCTTATACGGATGCCACTTCACACTCATCTCGTTTTGTGCTAAGCTATTTACATCTTGGTTGGTATTCCAATTTATTTTATTCCGGAAGCCCTATTAGCTCCACCCACGCGGAGCGAGCCTTTTTTAGAGTCCTTCTCCCTCTTTCACCCATGGGTTTCTTTGAGGAATTGGAATTATGGTTAACTTTAATGGAATCTGTTATTCAAATACATTGCACGCTTTATTGTTCTTAAAATATTTTTCTGTTACTTTTGAATTACAACACATTTTGAGGGAAAGTCGTAAAAAAGAACCCAGGGTCCATCCAATAGAAATGAAAAAAAAGACCCCGGCATTAAGAAAACAAACGTAGCAGCAAACTAGTAAGACGAAAAATACTATGGAATGTGAGTAATAGAGAGTGTAAAAAGGAAGTAAAATAAAAGAATCTTTATTATTTTCTTTAATTTAATTAATTTTTCATTGTAAATAAAAATAGAAAAAGCCCTTATGAAAAGATCTTTGTTTATTAAACTAAAATTTTAAATGTTATAAATCCAGCAACGATTTTTAATGTAAGTAGAAAAAATATACATAGTAGAGTCCACGGCTAGACTATTTATAAAGTCCTATTTATCCCTTTGTAGCTAGGTGAGTATTCTGGGATGAAGTGGGGTTTTTTAAAAGTGATTATAGACTTCGGTTTTTTGTTTTTTCTAAAAGGCGATTCTTTGTTTTTGTAGAAACCTACTTGAATTTTTCTTTGTTGTTTGTTTGTTTTCTATTTTAAGTCTGTTCACTTTGTTTTTTAATCATTGATAAAGTAATTAAAAAAAGTTTCTGCTCGTTGATGTATATAATATAGGTATATTTTTATTCATTCCAAAAATTCTACAAATTGCAATGGACTTTTTATCATTTTGAGTTTTTTTATTTCTACGTAATCCGCTTTTTCAGCAGAAGGTTTCCTTTATGCTAAAGAAGTTAGACATATATGTAATAAATTAATAAGATTCCCTTGGCTTTTTTCTTCAACTTGTTTTATTTTTTCTCTTATGTTCTTTATCTTTTTTGTCTATTCTATACTTTTCGTTGTTGTTGTTGTTTTCCCCTGCCACGAATTTAAAGAAGCTTGTCCTTTCGTCATTTTAATGTTTGTAAAGCTTTACAAAGTTTTTACTTTTTCTTCTATTTCTTAATAAATAATACATTTTAATAAATAATGCATTTAATTAATCGTAAAAGTGAATTCTGGTTTTTTTTAGTTATTTAGATAACCATATACAGATGGTTTTCAAATATTTTCTTTTCCTACATGCCATTTTTAAGCATCTGGCGTGATCCTTTTTTCTTCATTTTCCATTGTGAAGTGCAGGTTTAGGAGTAAGTGTTATTCGTGGAAGAGCAAGTACGGTGGAGCTGGAGTAAACGTTAGTTTTAAAAGAGAAAAGTTCTTCTGATGAGAATTTTTACAAGGGCCCCCTGTCCTTATAAAGAATAACTCAATAAATAAACGGTGGGATCGAAAAGGAGGATTCATTTGTTTTGGCGTGGAGTCTTTTTAATTAGGATTCGTGTACAATAGCATAGTATATTTACGTCAGGGCGTGTCAATAAGATTGGTTTTATTGTAGTCATAAATAGGTCATTTTTAGTAGTTTTAAAGTAGCATTAAAATGTTGACTAGCTTAGGGGAAATCCGGGATATAGTTAGAAATATTCCTATGTTTTAGATATAAAACAGGCCTGTTATGAATAAATTAGTTAAAGGTGGCATAGCCTTAGGGTATAACTTCTAAACTAGTTTACGGGAAAGTTTTTTTGATGAATGGTATGTTGTTGGTAGAACTTTCTGTCTTAAATATACAAATTGTACTGTTTGGAGTAATTTATTTTTACAAAATAAGTAGGACAGATATGCAGGAGTAGTCAAAAAGAACATCGTAGATATAAGGTAGGTGCGCGTTAAGTATGTTATTTTAGAAGGATTCGGCGTGAAAATACTCCCTTTTCCTAGATGCTTGTTTGTAGACATCATAGTAGGGTTCGGTATACACCTACTCTTAAAGCCTATTTTGTTTACGCTGAGATGAATATTATTGAGTATTTATATCGGACGCGAAGCAGGTCTCTTTGTTATGTTTTTTTAGAATTTTATAAAAATAAAAGAACAATAAAAGAAGGAAGATTTATAGATAGTAAATTACGTTTCACTTTAGAAAAACCCAAAAGCACCATGTCAAAGGTTCAAGAGCATTGGACTGTAAATGTATTATTGTATTTATAGAACAGCTGTGTTTCGTCATACGGTGTGAGGAGGAATAATCTAATATAAAGAATAATAAGTAGATCCATCTGCACATAAAAAAATACCCTACTAGCCTGTTTGCTCTCATTGTGTTTTTGTCTTTTCTTTTTCCATTCAATGGTCACAAGCACACTGTTTGGGTGGGTATGGTTAGAAACTCCGCTCAAGCTGTGAATTATATATAAATGAATCTTTATTTAAATAAAGGTTTCTTCTTTAATTAAGTTTTACTAGTCTACTTTTGAACGTGGGGACAAATCAAAGTAATTTAAGGTTATGGGAAGTCCGCGGGGGATTACTTATTATTGGAGTAATCTATTTTAGAAGAAGCAAAGTAATGAATCTGTTGTATTCGTTACAAAAAGTAAGGTATGGTTTTTTAGTTAAAGGGAATTTATTCGCAGTAGATCGCTTAAGAAGCATGGAGGTTGATTTTTTATAATAAAATAATAAAAAGCTCTAGGTGCTCGAGTATGGAAACGGAAATCCATTTATGACGATAAATAAAACAGTACAACTTTTTCCTTTTCTTTGTTTATTATAGTTTCCAAAGACGTTTCTCTCTTATTCTATCTTTCTTTATTGAATTCTCTTGTTCTTTACTTTTTTTTTGATTCTTGTTCTTTCTTTGTCTGATTCTTTTGCTTTCTTTTTTTCTCGCACATCAAGTCCTTGGTTGTGGTCGGTGTGAAATCTATAAAAAGGGGGTCCGGTAACTCTGTTTAGGGCAAGATTTTAGTTCGGTTTTTGTGTTCGGATGCTATTTAGGTTTTTCCGTCTTTTATGAGATGAGAAAGAGGGTCCTCCAGGGATTCCTTTTCATAGTTTGAGAAAAAGGTTCTTTTCATTTGCAAGTTTTTATAGTCAATAGCTTTCACGGCATTGTTTTGGATTGTCCGTAGGAGGCATTTAAATTTGTTTTGGGCCTTAAAGTTGGAGCGAGAGCCCGGCTTTAGGTTCTTAATTTAGAAAAAGAAGGAGGGTAGTCAGGGCCGGTGTTGGATGGATGTAGGTCGATAAAGCTTTTGACAGAGAGTACTTTTGTTTGGATTAGTAATGTTTGTTAGCGTTCTTGTTTGTGTAAAATTCCTTTTCGGCAATATGGTTTATGGATTCTGTTAGGTATTTTATTTGATATGTAGCTCAAGAACATTGACTGGTGTGCTCTGAGCGAGTCTATTTTGAAATATATAACAAGGGTCTTCTAGTCCGAATTTATCTTCTTTGTTAATTCTTTTTCTTTTGTTTTTTTTATTCTTTCTCTATCTTCTTAGGCGGACTCCAGAGTTGTTTATTTTCTATTCCTTTTCTCCTTTTTCTTTGTTTTTTTCTTTTTTTGCTCTTTTTTTTTATTTTCTTGGTTTTTTCTTCATTTTATCATTTATAATTTTTTGTTTCTTCTTTTTATTTTTTGGATTCTCTCTTCCTTTTTTTTTACTTTTTCTTTCTTTGTCCTTTTGTTTTTTGTCTTTATTTTTTTTGTCTTGTTTTTCTTTTTAGTTCTACTTTTTTGAGAACGTCTTTTAGTCCTTCTTTCTTTGTTACAGGTTTTCTTTCTCTTTTACTTTTCTCTATTCTCTTTGTTTTCTCTTTTTCTTTTTGGTTAAGGGCCCGTACTTCTTTTTCCAATATCTTTTCCATCTCAGAAGTTGCTCGAGTCAGAGAAATAAAATTTGATTCATGCCATCTAGCAGAATCCCTATATATATTATAATATATTCTAATAATTTCTAGCATCTCGGTAAAGTTCTGTGCTAAAGTCCTTGCAAGTTTCTTTTATTCAAGAAGAGATGAGAAGGAGGCTTGGGTCATTACCCTAAAAGTATTTTTCTCTTTGTAGGTGCATTTGGGGCTCTTCTTTCTATGTTTCTTGGTTTTCTTTCTATATGCCAAAATCCCTTTTTAGGATTTTAGTTTCTCGTCCTTTTTCCCATTTTCTTATAGAATTACTTATTTTTAATTTATTATCCTTTTCTTGTAGTTTTTTTTTATCCATTTGCACAATTTTTAATTTTATACATGGACTCTTACACTATATGTAGTTTTTTTTACATTTATTATATGTAGTTTTAATAATTTTAATTAATATTCTAACTTTTTATTTTTATTAAATAATCTTGCAGCATTTTTTTTAATTATCCAAACAAAATTATATTTATTAGACTTATTCTGATTTGTAATCAATTTTTTCTTAATTTTTGTAGTCAATGGACGAAATCAAAGTAAAACTTATTAGAAAATTATTCTTTTATTTTCTCACTTACAAAAAAATAGATGACAACAAAAGGAGCATTTTATTTCAACCAACTTATGCTTTTTCTTTCTGTTTGTTTTAAAGGAAATGGACGACAATACAATTAAAATTTTTGATCTTGTCTTTTTCTATTAGATTAGAAGATAATATTCATAGTATGCATGAAGGTATGCCCATAAAGTCCTTGAACCCACGTTTTATTTGTTATGCTTATATGTTCCTGACATATATATAGTATGGCTTGATCGTTTCAGGAGTAAGTAGGAAGACCTTGTTTTGTGCGAACAATAGGAGCCTTGAATTACGCCTGCCTCCCCTTTTCTTTCGAGTTTTGGATTTTTCTTTAATTTTTCACTTGGGGCGCAAATAAGTTAAGAGAGAGCCGAGGTACTCTTATTCTTTTGTTTTTCTCAAGAATTCTTGTTGGTTTGGTAATTGGCTCCAATTTTTAATCATTTCTTTATTTGAATAAATTATTAGACCTATTTTCTATTTATGTAATGTATTTGTTTTTTATTTAAATTTTTCTTTTTGTTTTAATTTTGCTTTTCTAAAATCATTTTGGTAATAGTTTTTTGGTTCGTGTAATTAATCATTTCAGTGCAATTCACTGTATTAGAATAATTATATATATTATTTTGCTTAATATTTAATATTCTTACTTCGTTTTTTTCTAAAAATATTTATAATATAATTCGTTGTTAGTTATATAATTAATTAGAATAAATAAAAAATTTATAAAGTTAGAAATTTCTGCCTTTTTTTAGAAACACTCAAAGCTATTTAGATGCATCTTTTTAGTGCGCTTATTTGGGAGACTACGCATTCTTTTTATGACAGGGAAGACTTTCTTTTAGGTTTTACTCTGTTTTTTTGCTCTTTTTTCTTTCAATTCAAAAATGCTCTTTGATTTCTTTCTATAATGTAAATAATGTATCATATGTTTAGCTTTTGTATAATATGCTTTTTGTCCTGTTGTGCGAGAGTCTATTAGTTCAAAAAAAAGAGGTAGCTATTCTTTCTTCGTTGGGTTTTTCAAAAGAAATCTTTCTGACTTTTTCGATTTCTGTTGACAGGTTAGACAATAACTAGATTTTCCTTTATTTATAGAAATTTAGAATATTTTATATAAAAAAATAAATATAATATAAGTTAATTGCAAAATATGTTTACTAAAATATAAAGTTAATATAAAAGTATAAATAAAATATAAAGTATTTTTAGAACTTTAGTATATATTTAGTATTTTAAGTTTTAAAGTCTTGTATTTTTGAGAAAATCTAATCACGAACTGAAGTCCTTTTGTGTTTAAATATTTTTCTTGTAAAAGGATTTGTGTCCATTTAAGCAACACTTCCTAGTTAAGGCTCGAAGAGCGGAAAAGGCCTCCCATAAATAGTATTTCGCCCCTATTTTTGGTTTTTCTTTTAAAGAGGGCCCAGGCGCCGTGTTCTTTTTTTTGTCTTTTTTCTGCTTTTTTTATTTTCTAAATGTGTTCCTTTGGTTTTTCTGAACTTTTTAAATAAGAAATAAGAGGATTCTTTTTCATTTCGAGCGTATTCCTTAAAAGTTAATTTTTTTAATTTATATACGAATGGTCGTAAGATGCCTAATGAGCAGGGGTCGATAGTTTTTATTCTAAATCTAAATAAAGAGGTTTCTGATTTTAAATAGGGAAAACCCCTTGGATTACGATTCTAAGAGTTTTCTTAAATAAAATGATACTGGTTTTTGTAATGCACCTTAACTCCCTTTTAGGAGTAATTTGTATTTCACTGGAGAAGGTGATAGAATATCTTTGAGATGAGTTTTGAATTTTTATTTTTTTAGCCGCCTAGGGGGGAGTAAATGTACTATCTAAAATTATCCTAAGAAAAGGCATTCTCCTAGAAGCGGAAATTGTTTACCATTATATTTTCATGAATAATTCTGCTTTTATCGTCCAGTTTATAGTAAATTTTTATAGATTTCAAGAGGCCTATATTATAAGCAATAAATTTGAAATTTATATGTAACTGGGAAAACCCTTGTCTGAGGGTGGACCAATTACTCGTCTAATTTTACTTCCCACTAGACAGTCGAGATTATTTATATGGACATTTATGCTAATAGAAATTTCTCTCACGTAAATTGTATAAAATACTATGTTTGATGCATAGAAATTTCAGTTTAGACATGGGCTTAATTATCAATTAAGGTATTTTCGACTTTCTATATAATTTGATAATTCATCTATTTGTCTTTTTATTTGAATAATTTTATCAAATATTTATGCTTTAGAAATATCTTTTAGTTTTTATTTTATCGATTTTATTTATTAATTGTAGTTTATGTTATTTTATCTGCTAATGACTTTTTTTCTATCTGTGTAAATATAAATAAACCAAACATAGAAAGACTTGGTTGTAAGAATCTGAACAAGAAGAGAATCCAGTATAAATATAATTTTTCATCGATGCCAGAGTAGTATAGTATAAGGCAAAGTCTTTCTCCACGAAGGAAAAAAGAGAGAAGAAGAGCCCGAGAATAAAGAGAAAAGGACTTTTATGGACTCGCCGAATACAGAAATTGCTTTTCAAAATGGCTGCTTTTTTCCTTTCAATTAGATTAAAATATTCCAAAATCAATGCAAAATATAATAAGAATAATAAAAGGAAACACTGCCGCGATTCGTGGTTATCACTTTCTTTTCTCATCAAAAGAAGTCTTTTCCTAGAAGTAAAAAGCTAAAGAGTAATCTAATTACGAATTATTTTTTAAACTAGGTTTCACTTTTTTCATTCTTTATTTCTGATTTCTTTCCCTATTTTATTTTCTCTCTTTTCAGCGGGTAATTTCGTTTTCCTTTTTCTTTTGTTTTCTCTTTCTTTTTTGTGTTCTTCCCTCTTTTTTCTGCTTTCTTATTTTCTCTTTTTTCTTCTTTGCAGGGTCTGATTTTTCTTATATTTTATTATTCCTTGCAAGTTTTAGTCGATCTTATCTGTTACTCTGTTTGCTTACCATGCCCCCTGACTTTTTTCTCTCTTCCTATCTCCTCTGTTTTCTGTAGAATTCTGATTAGGTCTGGAGTAGAGTCTGAGCTTCCCTTTCCTCGTAGTTGTACTTTTAATTTAATATATTAGTTGCTTTCAATAGTATCTCTTTTTCCGCTCCTTTTTTGTTATCGGAGTTTACTACTTAATATTTTTGAGTAATGACTAAGTACTTGACTATATAGGCTTTTTGTTTTTTTTTTTTTATATAATTTCATGGCAAACATTTTTGTGACAAATCTTATTGTCTGTGATTTTATTGATATAGCAATAATTTCCTGTCTTGGTTGGACTTCCTCTTTTGTTTCTATTTTACCTTTTTACTATCTCTTTGTATCTTCTTTTTCTCTTTTAAATTGACCAATATTTGTTTGGTGACAAATATTTTATTTATTAACTTGGTCGGATATAAGATTAGTTGTACGGTTATTTACCACATTACCCACTTGCTGGTTTATTTATTTTCTATTTGGTTGTTACTTATTTTATTTCCAGTATAGGATGTTGAACAAATACATTATATTTTTGATTCTTTATAAGTTATTTTTACTTTTATAATAAGAAAGGATTTCCTTCCCTCGGATTAATATATAAATAAGTAAATGTATCTTATAATTTAATAAACTGTTTTCCGGACTCGTCGTTTTTAGTAATATTTATATTTAGTATATAAGGTAAGTATAGTATTAAGTATGAAAAATGTCTCTTTTTTTGTTCTAAAATTCTTGTTTAGTTGTTCCTGAGATAGAATGCTGTGTTCCACTTTTGTTTTTTAAATCTGAAATCCTTTCTCTTATTCTTATAAATTTCTTATAAATTAGATATTGGGTGAAAGTTCTATCTAGGATTTTAATACATATAGATAATAAAAGTAACTTGTTTTAAGTATTTAGTAATCGATTGGCGTCAACTCCTAATTTATCTATTTTACATACTTTTTCTCTCCGGATTTTTATTTATTATTTTTGTTACTGTTTAATTTGTTTACATAATTGATTTTTTGAGGAAAAAAACTTGTAGGGAATTGTTTCATTTTGTTGCAGAGTTTGTGCTGCATAGCTGGGTTGTTCTATATTATTGTTTATTGGCTTTTTTAAGTATAAGTTATTTTACTTCCTTAAGAATATTACACTCGTGACTAATTATTTGCATTTTTTGTATTTTAAGATTTTTCTTTTTGTTGGACATTTTTCTGATTCCATGTGCCTTTGGAAGAAGTTTATACTATTTATTAATATTTATCTTTAATTATTATTATATATTCCTTAAAACTTAAATACGGGATGTTTTTCGCATTGTTCATCTTTTTATTGGGTGTTCTAATAAATTTTAAAGATAAAATAAGGGGGGGCGACACAGGGAGCGTCCTATAGACGTGATTTTAGACACGTATTTATAGCCATTCATTACAGAATTTTCTTTTCAGAATTCTTGTCTATGTTTATTTTTATATCTCGGTTCTATATTTTCTTTTTTTGTTCTTCCTCTTTTGTTCCTCCTCTTTTAACGAGCCCTCTATTCTGCATCAAGACCTCTTTGCCTTCTCAGAAAATCTTTCTTTTTGGCGAGGACTTGCCTGGTGTCACTACTGCCTTTGTTTTTTCTTTTTTTCTTCCACCACTCACTGCTATCAGGCAATTAGGTCTACATGGTAGAGATTTCCCCAAATGGATTCATGAGTAAGACCGCAAACAAGAGCCTTTTAATATGAATTATCTTGTATCTGGAAAGCTCATCGAAGGTGACTTTCTCTAACCCTTCTTTATTTGAGAAATAATCTTCTAGCATTTTCTGTGTGTAAGCCTGACTCCTGTCATACTCCGCTATTTGGATGTTGGCAAGTTCTGTCCACCTTTCTTCTACCCGCTTTTGCGCAGGAAATGGTTGGAACACCCCTCAAAGGCTCTTCTATACAAGACCATCACTAGAAACCCTTTGTGTATAAGTGTCTGCCAGCACTATCATACTGGTCTGGGGGTGTAGTTGGTCTAGGTTCCTTTGAATCGGCCCTTGCTTCTGCACTTTCGAGTACTTCGACTACCATCACATAGGGTGATTCTTCCACGCCCCTATTTATTTGTGGCTTCACAAAGGGCACTCTGGACACCTTATAAAGTCCGGAAAACTCCGGGATCTGCTCGTATGGATCATAAGGTTCGCCTGGTTTTAGGCCCCTAGGACTTAGCATAAGTTCTAGTCCCAACGGAGTCCTCCGTGTTAATAGACGACAGCTTCTCATTGCTTGCCCTGCGATCTTCCTCTCTTTCAGACTCAGCACTTCCAATGTGGGTTCCTACAACGTAGACTCTGGCTCCCCTTGCTTCCTCCCGTCGATCACCTAAAAGCGAAAGAAGATGATGATCTGGTCCTACTGCTAAATTGAAACTTTTCCGCGAGTATGGGATGTTTTCTTCCATCATAAAGTGTGTATTTGTCCCTTGAAAAAGGTCAGCTGGCTAGGAGTCGGGTCCTCCATCCACGTGGGCGGAACAAAGGGATAAAGGCTCTTCCGCGTCTCGACTTCTGCTAGCATTGATTCAAAGACCACCGATATATCTTCCTTGACGGTTTTTCTCGATACTTCTCACTTTTGCTCGAATTTCCGGAGACTTTTGAGTTAATGGGAGCGGGTGTAAGCTCCACCTCTTTCCTAGATTTAGATGTCCCTTTTGGTGGAAGCGATGGCCCCAAAGCAATACCTCTTTCCTTTACTTGCCCTTTCCTTTCTGGGTCTCTACTCCCTTCTTCTTCCCCCGCTTTTGCTGGCATTGACGTTTGTGGAGAGCTCCCATTCCTTTAATTTGGGGTTCTACTTCTGCGGGAATGGATGTCAACGACAGCAAGATCTCCTCCTTCTGTAGTGCTTTGTAGTCACGTCGCGGTTGACTTCTGTCATCGTAGGATCCTCGACTTGTTCCTACTTTCTCCATTGTCTTTTTTTCTTTAGTTTGTTTGTTGACAAGGGGGGTTGGCTTCAAGATATCTTCTTTTTCGGTCGGTCAGTACTGCGCACTTCCAAATCTCTTCTTCCTGTCCTGTAATATCTTATTCTTCCCTTTTAAAGGTTCTTCCGAGAAGATTGTTTATTTTAGTTGATTTTTTTTCATTTCCAAATTGTGAAGTATTTCTTATTGAAAATTGATGTCACTAGGAATCCGAAAAGTCCAGAAGCAAATAAAATAGACAAGAAGAAATTTATAGAATGCATTTGAAATTAAGCTGATGAAGACATAGATATTCAACAAGGAGCATTTTCGATTCCGAAACGCTAAATGTAGAAACTATCTAGTCATGGCAGGGAAGATAAGTACACTTTACTAAAGTATGTTTGTTAAAACATAGCTCCCTCTAAAACTCATAAATATGAAATAATTATAAGTCAGAGCGAGAAAAGAGATCACTTTGAAAGAGACTACGGAGCAGTCTAAAGGCAAGAAGAAAGTTCAAGCGAGATTAAGAGGAGAAACAAGATTTGATACTTTTTGTTTTTTCAAGTTCGACAAATCCGATCAAATAAATAGAAGAAGAAAGAATATAAATATAGTTATAAAGAAAGCCTTCAAAGGTATCAAGAGATCAAAAGGAAAGATCTTAACAAATCAGAAAGAAATAGGGATCCTTTAGTCAACTACATAATTTCCCAAAGCTTTAAGTCATATCATTTAATTTTTTATTCTAGAAGTCATAGAGCCATTATTCAAATAGAATTCATATTTATATATTTATATAGATTATACAAATCGAATCTCAAACAATACAATAATATTTAGACCCAAAAGGAACAGAGAATTGGAAATTCTCCACAGTTATTTACAGGTAAATTTCAGGAATCCTCAAAAGGAAACAAAGGTAAACAACTAGAAAAAAAGCTAAGGCGTATTGCTAGTTAAATGTAATAGAAAGGAAGTCGAAGATGGGGCAGACAAGAGACAGAAATCCAAACAAGTACAAAAAAACATCGAAATCGAAAAACAAAGAATAAGAGAAAAAAATTCATGCAGAAAAGAAGAAAGTTTACAGAAAACCCAGGTTTTCAATACAAAAGCATTAACCAAGACGTGGAATTTTTTGAATCTCACGAATACTCAAAAGCAAACAAAGAATAAACAAGAGTAAAAAAATAGATAAGGTAAGAAATCTGAGACAAGAAGAGGGTAGTAGTAGTTACTCATAGTATTGTAAGTATTGTAGAATAATAATAATTTATCGATAATACTTTTTTTTTAATAAATAATATTGAACTTCCTTTTTTCTTCTTTTTTTGTTATCTCTTCTGTCTTTCTCTTCTTTCTATTTCCCAATGGAATATCCGAATTCTTTCTCTTTGTCTCTCTCTCCTCTCAACTCTTTATATCTCTTTTTCTTCTGTTTTCCTTCTACGGTCTACTTTATCGGACTTCTTTTTTTCTTTTCTAATTCTTTTTTCTCTGTTTCTTCCTCTCTCTTCTGTGTTTCTTGCTCTCCGGGTTTTCCAGTATTTGTGTATTAATTTTTTTATATGCTTGCAGTAGGCTTTTTCTTTTACTCCTCCCAGAGCCCCTTATTCTTGGTCAATGGCTCTCAGCCTTCTGACGAATTTCCTCTTTTTGGCCAGGATTCTTTAGACGTCATCGTGAGTCTTGTTTTGCTTCTTTTCTTGGTGGACCCATTGATCCCAGGCGAGAGCGTCTGGAAGGATTTCATTGCGCGGATTTCTCAGACATCCCTAATTTAAAGGCGTCGGAGTAGGGATTTCTTTCTATATGAAAAGCGAGTAGCCCGCTGCAATGCCTCTTTGTTGGGTAAAGAATCTTTCCTCATTTCCTGTGTGTATGCTCTATTGGGATCGGACTTTTATCTTGTGATCGGCACAGTTCCGGGTCTTTTTGTAGCAATTTGCTATTTATAGATGGATTTATGAAATGGTTCTTTTGAGCTAAGCACGTCATGGATGCTTTTTCCCTGAAATCAGCAACCTTGTTTATGTAAGGGTTATAAGTCTCTGTAATTACTTGTGTGTTTGGTCTCGGCGGTCTCTCTTTTCTGTTTCTGCGACTGTGTCTTTTGGGGACTCATATTTTGGTCCTTTCTGTCCAAACTCCG
Organism: Plantago coronopus; assembly: GCA_036897195.1. NCBI lineage: Eukaryota > Viridiplantae > Streptophyta > Magnoliopsida > Lamiales > Plantaginaceae > Plantago > Plantago coronopus. The sequence continues at coordinate 24,122 of JAYMSL010000052.1, forward strand.
GTTCTTTCGGTTCCTATCTATTGATCCGAGTTTCTTTTGTTCTGCCATTTTTGGCTCTTTTTTCTTTTTTCATAATTTTTAGAAGTTTCTGTCGATTTTTGGCTCCCCTGCATCCTCCTGGCGAACATCCAAATCGAAAAGCTTTTGAAGACTTTGATCCGGTGTTCCTGCTAATCTGCAGTCCTCCCAAAGCGGGTTCTCTGTAAAGTTCCCTGCAAGGTTAGGTTAGTAGTTGGGTCCCTTTCGATTTTTAAATAAGGGAAAGGTCTCTTTTTCGCCCGAGCTTCAGATGGCATGAATGTGGTTCCATCGATGATTTGTTCAAAGACCACTCCTTTCTCTCCAAAAAAGACTTCTTAGCTTTTCCATGAATTTTCTTTTGCTTTCAACGTAGCTTTTGTTCTCGTTTGCTCGCCGTTTTCTTGCCCCCTTTCTTCCTTGTCTTCTTTTTCTTTTTAGGACAACTCTTGGATTTTCTTTGGAACCTCTTTTCTTTGTTCTATTTTTCTGTGTCTATTTTCTCTTCCTCTTTTTAGATGATTTTATATGTCATCTCGCTTTTGTGTCCTTTTACATTATTCCCGTCTTTTGCCGCCCCTCTCTTTTTCAGAAAGTTAGCTAGCATCCACTATCTCCATTTAGAACGCATATACTGGGCAACAAAGTTTACCTCTGCCTCCCGCAGGAGTTTGTGGCCAGATCATGGAGCGTTGCAGACTCCATTTGGGTCTGACCCCCCGAGCCCCCTGTTTGAAAATGGCGGAGTGTCACGCCCAAGAGATTATCAGCATCGAGAATGGGCAAGAGCCTTCTTCTATAATAGCACTACAACTTTCATGAATTTTCCATTCGACAGGCGTCCAAGAAGCGGTTTGCTTCTTGTGTGAGAGTTGGATTATTTCATAAATTCAATTGCTGTGAAAGTCCACGAATCAAGATGACTTTAGTGGGTACTTTTTCCTGCGGTCTCTAAATACTATATTTTCTACTAGTGACAGGAAGGCACGCATGAGTGCCCCCGAGCGCTCCCCGAAGGACTCGCGGCTTTCCTCGGTGCATCCTAAGGCAAGTTCCCTTTCACGAATCAGGGCTACCGGTAGCTGCTTCTGGAACGTGTCTCTGCAGATTTTAGGTTACCCCTAATTTCTGTTGTAAGTAAATTCTCCCTTTTCTTCTTTATTGTAGTGACGTTGGCAAATAGAAAATTCCGTCTTTCTGTGAAATAATCCACTAGGTCTTATTTTCTTTTGTTTTTGTAAATGTGACTTTATTTGTTTTTCTGTTGGCATTCCATAAGATACGTTTGAAATCTTCGAAAAGTCTAATTCTACGCGGGATCCCTTTTGTTTTCGTTTTGGATATAAGAAGTGTTCTCGTGTCAATTGTAAATAGATGCTTTCAACCTCCTCCCAATCCTTTTAATGTATAATCATAAGCCAGTTTCTTTTTTTGCGTGCTTTTGGTATATGAAGTGGTTTCTCTTTGTTTTCCAATTGCAAATCTAGGCTAGAAATCTACGAGAATGCCTTTTTGTGTAATCTTAAGTTCGATCTGTTTTTCTTTGGTTTTTCCTCTCTTAGTGGCAGTTTTCCTTATCTTTTCTCTCTCCTTTTTTCTCTGATTCTTTATTTCTCTGTCTTCGAACGAATGGAAAATTATACATCTGATCTGTCTTGGAATTTTAGAATTCCCTTCGATATTTCGATCTTGGTCTTTAGGATCCTTCGAGATTTCTTTTCTGTTTATTCTTTTTATATTTTCTATTGTTATCGCACTTTTTTTTATTATTCTTTAGCATTCTTTTTTATCATTATTATTTCTTCTAATTTAGAAGAATTTCTTTCCTCCTTTGTTCAGCTTTCTTCTCGTTCTTTCCTCTTGAATTCTCTGCCTTCTTTTTCTCTCCTTCTCTCTTTTTTTTTATTCTCTTTTTTTCTTGTTCTTCCTTGTTTGTTCTGATTCTTCTCTTTTTTGTTTTGCTTGTTTTTCCTTTTTTTTCTGCTTTGTCTTTTTTCTTTCTTCTTGTCTTGTTCTGGAATTGTTTGCTTTCTTTTTTTCTTTTGTTCGTGTTCTATTTTCTTTTCTGTACAACTTTTTTTCTTTCTTCTTTTGTTTTCTTATTTTCTTTGTTGTTTTTCTTTATCCTTTTTTCTTCTGTTTTTGTATTCTGTCTTCTTCTCTTTCCTCTCTTGTTCTTTTTTTTCTTTCTTCTGCTCTTGTTTTTGCTTTCGCTTCTAGATTAATTTTTATGACAATGATGGACTAATTCTTTAGCATTGTATTATTGGATATGGTGCACGGAATTTCAGTCTGATCTTAGTAGAATGCGGATGTTGTATCTCTGAATTGCCTTTTGATTCTGTTGATGGGACTCGCTTACGATTTGTTTTTTCATTCTGTTTGTTATTGTTGATTGTCTGTGAATGTTTTTGAAGGCTGTTGTTATGCGCTGGCTTGATAATGGGTAGGGGCTGGAGTATTCTTCTTATGCTACGGAGTGTTTTTTTAAGTGTGTATCAATGATTTTCTTTGTTTTCTCTTTATTTATTTTCCTTTTGGCTCTCGATCTTGTTTTTTCTTTTATCTCTTCTCGGTCTTTTCTATTCTTTGTTTTTATTCTTCTCTTTTCTATTTATCTCTGATTCTCTTTGTTTTTTTGTTCTGATTCTTTGTCTTTATCTTCTTTCTGCTTTTCTTTTTTTTATCATCTCTCTCTGATTTCTCTTTCTCTTTTCGCATTTTTTATTCTCTTTGTTTTCTTCTTTCTTTTTTTCTCCAACTTCTTTTCCGTCTCTCTTTCGCATATTTTTTTCTATGGCATCATTTTTCTTTTCTTTGGTTTTTCTTCTTTATGAACCTTGTTCTTCTCTTTCTTGTTTGTTTTGTTTCTTTTTTCTCCCTGTTTTTAATCTTTATCTCAGGTTTTTTTGTTCTTTTGGTTTCTGAAAAGCAGGTCGTTAGTAAAATTCTAATTACGGAGTCATAAGTAACCAAAAGCCTCCGTTCCGCATAGAGAATTGTATGTCTGCCAGGAGAAGATTAAAGGTCGCAGGTAAGTAAAACCTAGGAAAGAAAGAAGAATCAGATAGAATTCTGGAAGGTGCGGTTGAAGAGTGAGAGGAAAGGGATAGCGGAACTTCTCTTTTTCGGTTTTCTTTTGAAAATCTTTGTTTAACGCGTGGTTTTTTATGGAATCTTTAGCATGTGCTTTTCCTGTTTGTCTTGTCTTCTTTGTATCTTTGTTTTTTGTACTTGTTTTTCAAGTCCTTTTGATTAGTTAGATAGAGGGACTTCTTTTGTTGTTTTCTTTTTTTTTCTAAATATCTTGTTTTTTTGATAATCTACTGCATTCGTGGGTTTGTTCTTTTCATTACTTCTAAAAAGAACCTTTATGCTTTCTGTCTACAATATTATTTTCAAAGAGCTCTTTCACTAAGAGCAAGTGAAAGAGTGGTACTTCACTTGTCTCGCGGATACCTATGAATTATAATGACTTTTGATTTGGATTGTAGGAGTTGGTATAGATTGTTATATTATTAATAGAATGCTATCCTTGTTATGTAAACTTATTATTTTATTAAATAAGTAATTGATACGAGGACTTTTTTATCTTTTTATATTTTTCTCTATTTTATTTATTTTTGTTATTGTTTTATGAATTCTTTCTTGACTTTGTTTTGTTCTTCTTTCCTCCCTGCCTCTTATTTTTCCTGAATTTTTCTTTCTACTTATTATTTATTTTTTTCTTCTTTTTACTTTTTTTTATCTTTCTTTCATCATCCTCTTTTTCTCTTTCTTCTTCCTCTTTTTCTTCCGCTCTCTTTTCTATGTTGTTTGATTCTTTTTCGTTGACAAAGACCATGAGTAGATTTTTGTATTTCTTCTCTTTTCATGCTATCTCAAGTATGTCATTTTTTTTACTTACTTATAATATACAATTACAAGGTGTTCTTTTTTCTCGGTTTTCCCTTTTCTTTCTTGTTTTTCTTCTCTTTCTTTTCTACTTTGTTCTTTTGTGAGTTTGAGTTCCCTTTTCTGTTTTGTTTTTTTTAATCTAACCTTGAAAATGTAAATAATAAAAGATTCGAGCCTACATTCTTAGACCGTTTTCCTATACTAGTACTTTTTTTTACTATTTGTTTTTCCTTGCCGGTTCTTATTATTCGAAAGAAATTGTAAGTGGATCGATTGACGATCCTATTTTTTACTTTAAATTTTTGTAAATTAGGTTTTTACTTTATTTATTATATATTATTATTATTTATATTAAAATATAAATATTTGGGGAAGATTTTTCCTGTAATAGTGTGAACTTTTGCCAAGCTTTAGGCAAGGATCGATTTAAAAATAAAAATATTTTTGTTGTCGTTTATTAGTAAACGTAAATATTTTATAGAATTTGCTTTGGTATCCTAGATTTGGTTGTTTAAGACAAATAAATGTCTTATCAATTTGACAAGTTTTCTTTTTTGTATTGTGTGACTTCGTAGATTTGTGGTTTTTTTGTGTGGAGGGTTCGAAGTTGTAGAAAGACTGCGAAGAAGAAAGCATAGGCTTTATTTTTGTACTTTCGTGTAGTCTGGATCTTTGAATTTGTATTTAGGCTTGGCTCTGGACGTTCTTATTTGTGTATAGTTCTTATTAGGATTTTGCTTGGTTAAGTCGTAAGAGAATTTCGGATATTTTTTTCGGTTGGAAGACTCGAATATTTGTCATAGGTGTCAATCAGATCGATGGATTTCCGTTTCCACAGTGCTGTTTTCGCTTGGCCTTTCTCTAAATGTTTCAAAAGAAATTCTGATCCTCGAGGACAAATGACTTTTCTAGTTATACATATTGTCTACGTATTGACTCTGGAAGTTTTCTGCTAAGAATAGGCTCGCGAGGAGGTGGGGTCAAGCTCCTTGATATAGATTCAAAATTCTCTGTCTATTGGTCGAAAGAATGGGTCATCGTAAAAAAACTGTCGTGGACAGAATAAATATGAAAACCCTACTTCAACCATACTTCTGAGCCTTTTGGTTGACTTTCATGCAAACAAGGGCGTCTTTTGATGGATAAAATTGGCACAGGAAATATCCTTGCTTTTTTATTCGATTCCTACATTGATCCGGGCTTATTTCTTTTTTTTGTCACACGATTGTAAACACAGATTTGGGCCTCCTCTTGTTTCGGAGAATCCTTATGCGTGTGAAATAGTGGCATACTTGAAGTCAAGGCACTGCTTCGTGTCGAGTACAATAAATTCGCGCAAGAAATCATTCACATAAATTCTTTAATATAGATATTTATGGAAGAGAAAAGTGAGGCTACCCATGTTACTTTTTTATATGTGTTAGCTCTGCGATTTGACATTAGGTCGAACGTCATGCTTTTGTGACTTTTACCGCGGATTAGTGGTTTTTCATTAGCTTTCGATCCAAATGCTGTTTTATAAATTCATAATTCTCAAGATCGTCCAAATGTCTTTTCAAAACTGAATGAATTCCTTAAATATAGATAAATATCTTGGATTAGGCCTGGCTTTCATAAAGTGCGGGTTTTTCATCAACACGGGATCGAGCAGAAAATGTGAAAGGAATTGGTAAGCGCACGCGGAAGCATCTAAATGAGGTAATACAAGGCCGAGTCCCTGAGTTTTTTAAATTCAAGAAATGAAAGGGCTCTTTGGCTTATTTCGCTGTTTAGTCTAAATTTTCCTTGTTGGAGTCGAAATTCGTGGCCCATGAAAGAGCTTCTCCGTGACTTTTCCTTTTTAATGGCTAAAAGCGGGGGAGATCCAGATTCTCTGTGGATGGCATTCCTTTTCCTTCCAAGCCCGAACCCTTTTCAAAGAGCAACAAGGAGCGAGCCAAAGGAGATCTGTGCAAAAGGGTTGACCTAGCCGATAAATACGACCCCTAAAATCCGCGAAAAAAGCAAGGAAATAAAAAAGCATGCCCCGAAGCATTTTTAGGCCATTCGTGGAAGATTTTTTTGATTCTCCGTCTTTCTCAAGAAGAGCCATTCTGACTCTGCGTCAAGAGAAAAAGTTTATCCTTTGATTTTCCCTTCTTTTTGAGTAAAATATTTTCAGTGGCTGCTACGTTTGTTTTTGATCAGATCCAACTGAGTATAGGTTTCATTTTCTAAAAGACTCTTTTCTTGTGTAGAAGGACTCGACATGGGTAATCTGTCAATAGAGAATAACAAGGAAGAAACAAGAATCAGATAAAAACAAGCAAGAAAGTGCAGAAAGAAGAAAAAGAAAACGTAGAAAGCAAGAGAATAAAACAACAGCAATCAAATAAAAGAAAAAGATCACTTAAGTAACGCGCATGGAATCTAAATAAATATAAAAAATAATATTATTTTGTTTGAGTATAAGTAGGATGTATATAAAATAATGAAAACTGTGTATAGATTATAGAGTATGAGTAGTCGCTCCTAGCTATAGTTCTTTTGCTTTCTCTCTTTTTTGTGTGTTCTATTTCTCGCTTTCTTCGTCTTGTATTTTTATTCTTTTTGTTCTTTCTGAAACTTATCCTTCTTCTTTTCTATCTTGTTATTGTCTCTCTCCTTTTTTCTTCATCTTTTTCTTTGTTGTTTTCTTACTCTCTTTTTTCTTTATTTTTTAATTCTTTCAATTTATTTATAAATATTCTTTTCCTGCTAATTGTATTATATAATAATTTTAAAATAATAAACATCTCACTTTTTACTTTTATTTGACAATAACGAAAAATATGACTACTAGTCTTTATGGAAAAGAAACACTTTTATGGTTGGCTATGGATCTTCTTAGGGGAGTTCTTTAGAATGTACAAGTACTCTCTCACCTGTTTTATTCTTTTTTCTGTTTGTCTTTTCTTTTTTGTTCTTTATATTTTTCTGTGTTTTTCTTTTCTTTCTGTTTTTTAATTTCAATTGTGCTCGGTTAATAGAGATTGGGGTGTCCCGTCACTACTATTCGTTGATAGGTTTTTCGTTGTAATTGTATTAAATAGCCTTTAGTATTGTGTATTTAAACGGATACTTCAGAAAGCTTTTTCCAAGACATGAGTTTTTCTAGTTAAGAAGATCGAACTTAAATTTATAATTATTTTTAATTTTGCTTATTCTCTCTATCTAGATTTACATTTTTATTTCCTATAAAAAAATTTCATTGAGTTTATCTATTTCCTTCTCAATCATAATCATATATAATTCATCTATAAGTTAATTTAAATAAATATAAAAAAAAAATGTAATGTTTCTTTAATTTTGAATATATTAATAAAAAAACAATCTTTCAGACTTTTTATTAGTTATTTTATTAGTTATAGTAATTCAAGGAGGAATTTGTGTGATTATTTATTTGTATTTTGCTAAGCGTGTGTTTTGTAAAGGTGGTTTTTCGGTTAACTAAAAAAATAGGTCGGTTTCGGTCTCCAGTTATTTATTTTCTGTTCCTATTAGATTTTTCCTTTATTTTTTGTTGTTACATTTTTCATCTCTTTTTTTGTTTTTTTATTTGCTCTTGTTGTGCTTGTTTTTCCTTCTTTTCGTGGATTCGGTTTCTCGTTCTTACCTCTCTTTTTATCTTTTGTCTCTTCCTTTTTCGTCTTTCTTTTTTTTTGTTCACTTGTTGATTGCTTTTTTCTTTTGTTATTGGATTCTATTTTCTTTTCTAAAATTTGTAGTAGAATACCGTTCTGTAGTGTATTGTTTTTTAAATGTTTTGCTTTCTTTATTATATGTTTGCTGACTTTTTCTTTAGCGGCCTCGTGCGTTCTTCCTTGTGTATGTGTATTATTTGTTTTTCGAATTTTGTTAGGTCGGAATTCTTTGCTTTTGGATGGAATTATATGATATCGCTGACTAGAATTTAAATTCTTTTCTCACTCGTTTGAATAGATCCTATTTTTATAACGATCTTTATCTGCTATTAAAATTTGTATTTATTATCTAAATAAAGTAAAGTATGTAAACTGGATTTTATTATATATAATAATAAAATGATTGGATGTATATGTTTGGATTTTTCTCTTTCTATATTCTATTATTAGTTTTTTGTTTTTTTTTAATCCTCTCTTCTTCTGCTTTCTTGTTTCTTTTATTACTGATTTCGCCTCTTTTTCAGATTCGTCGATTTATTGCATTGATTTAGATTCTTCGTTTGTTTGATATGTTTTCCGCGTACTGCAAGTTGATAGTAGAGACTTTCTGGTGCAGTCTTAGTAGATTTTTTAAGAATGGCAATTTTTCGAACCCAAAAGTTGTGTCTATAACTTCTGATGTTTTATCCTGTCCGCTTGGGGAGCTCTTTTTGGTTCTTTTCTTTCTTTGTTTTTTGGATTTCTTTTGTGTCCTATCTCTTTTTTTCTTTTTCTATATTCTTATTTGCAACTCTTCTTTTTTTTGTTTCTTCTACTCTTTTGCTTTAGCCATAACTTTTTTATCTAAGCATATCTATTTCTATACGCAATTCTTTGACTTTCCTTTCGACCTTTATGTGCTTATATATATATATATATATTTGTGTATTTCTTTTTTGTTTTCTTTTGTTTTATTTCTCTTTTTTCTTTTATTGTCTTTGTTTCTTTTGCTTTTTGTCGTGCTTTCTTTTCTTTCTCAAAGACCGGTTTTTCTTTTCTATCTTTTTCATTTGACTGGTTTTTTCTTTCTCTCTTTTGCTTTTTTCCTTCTTTATATTTTCCTGATTTCGTTCATTCTTTTTTTCTTGTTCTTCTTTCTCTTTTGTCTGTTTTTTTCTTTTTCCTTTTTGCTTGTTTTTTCCTCGGCCTTATCCTTTTTCTTTTTTGTCTCTTTTTTTTTGCTTGTATTTTTTCTTGCTTCATCTTATTTTTCTTGCTTTTCTTCTTGTTTTTGTTTTATCTTCTTTCGTTGATCTAATTCTTCTTTATCTTTCGTTTTATTTTATCGATGATCTCTTTTATATTCAATTCTCTTTTTTCTCTGTTTTTCTTCTTTTTTATCTTGTTCTTTACTTTTTTCTTGGATTCCGCGAAATTCTTTCGTCCGATTCCCTTGCATGGGTTTTATTATTTTGATTCACGTAGACACTGGTATGTGTTCATCTGTTGTCGATTGATCCCTTATTTTAGGAAGTATGTTTTAGAATTCTTTAAATTGGTGGGGATTTGAAATACTTCTGAATGTTGTTGTTGTTGCTTATATTTTTTTAAGACATTCTGTCAGCGGAGTTTTTTCTTTCCTCTTATTTTTGCTTGTTGGAGTGAATCATTTCTTATGTTTTATTTCTCGTTTTAGTTGTGTGAATAATGTAACTTTGGAGATTTTAGTAGTTACTTTTTCTCTTGTTTTGTAAAATATTCTTGAGGTGGTGACATTATCGAGGGCTTGGTGGGTCTCTTTCATCACTTTTGGAACTTTTCTTTGGCATAAAGTCTTTTTTTTTTATATTAGTGTTAGGGCCTTCGCGGGATAGCATCCAAGCTTATTTCCTTTTTTGTGTGCATTTGCTAATGAATTTTTTCATTGTTCTTTATCTCCTTTCCACTTTTCGGTATTGTATTTTATTAATTTCTGTATTTTGTAATTATTTCGTATAATTATATATATATACAATTAATATAAGCAACAATAAGCTCCTCTTTTTTGGACAAAATAAAAGGCTTTATCAACCAATTTGTGTGAAATGAAAGTGCAAAGATTGGATGTTTTTTACTATATTATATTTAATCGGGTTGTCTCTGAAGTATTCGAGAGCATTTCTGTTATTTTATAGATTTACTGTCTTTATTTACTTTCTTAACGCTAAGTATTTTTCCTTGTTCTTTTTTATTTTTGTTGTTTTTTTTCTTTGTCTTGCTTGAATTTTTTTTTATAGTCTTTGTTGTTTGTCTATTTTTCTTTTTGGCATGAAGTTTCCTGTTTTCTTTTTTTTGTTCAAAGCTTTGGCATGTATTTTTATGAAATAATTAAGAAAATAGGATTCCATTATATTTTGTTATCGGCAAAAGTGCATTCTTATTTACTTACTTATTTTTTTATCGCCTCCTTTCTTTTTCCTTGTTTGAATTAGTAGATTATTGTTTCAAGTTTCGTATTCGGATGGGAGTTGTTACAATTTGTTTTTAAATTATCTTTGATTTTGTATGTTTGCTCTTTAAAAAGCGTGGGATGAGATAATGAGAAGTGCAGCGAAGAGGATTCTTTCCGTCTTAAGTACGCTTTGTATTCTTTTGAATATAGCAGTGTTTCCTTGTTGGGGTAATTGTGAAATATTTATGAGCATTTTTATGATCATAAATTATTTTTTTATATAGTAATTTTGTTTTCTCCTTTCTTTATTTTTTTCCATAACTCAAATTTTTTCTTCCCTGACCAACAGTTTAAGTAGGTTATTTCTTGTTATTTATGAAAATGAGTTTTATTTTTGATTTTCATATATAGTCTAGCTTAAGTTTATGTATTTGCTTCGATGAACGATTTCTTCTTTTTGTTTTGTATTTGTTCCTGTCGGACTTTTTAAGAGGGGTTTACTCCTTTGTTTTTAAAATTTATGACAAAACTTTTGTGTTTGATTCTTCTTTGACTAAAATTATATTAATATATTTAGCACAATCTGAAACTCGTGAAATGGTACTGTTTAAATTAGGGTAATTTATATTGTTGTTTACAATCTCTTTCATATAAGTATTCTATTTTTCTTTTTTTCAATGTTAGATTTGGGAATGGTGGAATAGTTTTTCTTTTGTTAGATTATAGCATTTTTTATTATTACATTATTTTTCTATAATTAAAAACCTTTTTTTGACTAATAATATATACATGTGTTATATATTAAATATAAATTAGCGGCTTTTGTTTATTCTTATTTTAATTACATTTTTTGTTTGGATTTTAAGGAATTTAACTGTAATTTTTTAATCGTTTATCAGAATTAAATTAAATAGCATCTTCAAGTAATAGTATTTAAAATTTTCTAAGGTTTCCTTATAGTGAATTTAATCTGGGGTCGATATTTATTGTAAGAATCTTCTATATATTTGATTAATTTCTATTATATTTTAAATTTATAGAATGATAATGATAATGTGATTTAATTCCTTTAGTGTTTTCTTTTTTAATAATAATTTTAAATTTTTCGAGGAGTAGCTAACCGTTTAATCTAATAACTAATGCACTTAAATTGTCTGAGTTATAATAAACATGGTCTATAATTGAAAAAAAAATTTCCTGAGGTAAGTTCCTATAAGAATTTTTGTAAAACATATTTTTTGATTGGAATGTGAGTAAGGGGGCGGGGGCTCTATTGAAGTCTACTTGGATCATTAATTAAAAATAAGAATTTTTATATTTGTGATTGCTTAAGCATTTCTAAATTTGATAGTTTTTAAGTTAATGACACATATTTGGTAGTTGTAGTCACTATTTCTTTTTTTCATTTTAATCGTTCACTTACTTTGTTTTTAGTAAAAAACTTTTTATTATAATAGGCTATTTACTTAGTAAAAATCTATTATAAAGTATTTTTATTTGGTTATTTAGAAGCTCTAAGCTTTTATTTCATCTAACAAACTCAGGAGACTTGTAAAATTCCCAGTAAATGGCGACTACTTTCTTTGTTTTTGTTTCTAACTATTTTTTGCCGTCTATTCATATTTTCTATATAGTATTTACGAGGCGCATAAGAATTTTTTAATAACTTTTTTAACAACGATTTACTGGTTATTTTTAATTTTACAAGAATTTAAATTAATTTGATATATTAGGTAGTAAATATTTAGATCAATAATTTCTTAAGAAACATTCTTATTTCTATGTTAACCGCTTAGACTTATTATTATTGTTTTCTTTTTTGTTGTCGTCATTTCTTTATCTGTCTTTTCTCTTTTTTTTGTTCTTCATTGAGTGTTTTCTGGAAGACTTTTCAATGTATTTTTCCAGGCCGAAGTAAGTGTCTTTTTCTTTTGTTTGATCAAAATGCTTTTTTCCATAATTGATACTACAACTTCCTCTCTCGTAGAATTTATTCTACTACAGTGTAATCTTGTATTTTAAATTTGTGTAGTAAAATATATTTATTGTTATTATGCTTTTTTTTTAATTTAATTTTCAACTATGGAAAGGCTTTTTGTATATGTTGGTAGCTATTTGAACAATGTCGATTAGTATTTATTTATAAAGATTATATTCTTCATTCTTTAATTAGAATTACTAACTATAGAGTAACTACATATAATTTAATAACTATAATATATTTATTTATTTAATTATAACTCATTAACATAACTATATACAATAAATAGACTATAAATAATAGTATTTTAAACACTATACTTTAATAATGATTTGTAATTTCTTAAACAGATAATTTTAATATAGTTTTAAGTATTTATAGATTAATAATCTCTTTTTGGTCTTGGTTAAATGTGTATTTTTTTTTATTTATGTTTTATTCTTGCGTTGTCTTTCTTCTTTTATCCTTTCTTTTTTTCTATTCTATTCTGAATTACATCTTAATTAGCTAGATTTCTTTTTGTATTATGAATTTATCTACTAACTGAATAAAATAATATTAATCCTTATATTAGTCAATTTTCTATATAATTTAGATAATAAGAAATATCGTCTGTATGGGTCTCGTCCCAGGCTCTTTTTGGATTTCTTCGATAAAGTGGTCGTTCGGTTTGAGATGGGGCCTCCGTTTCCTGGTCCCACCTTTGAAACAGGGGCTCTTTCCCATTCTGTTGTCAACGAAGTACTATTTCAGTTTCAGCTGACGTCTTTGATTAATTGTTGCTTGTCTTCTAGGTTTGTTCTGTCTTTCTCCGTCTTGCTGTTTACCAAAGGGAATAGTTGAGAGCCAAGACTCGGCACAAAAGCAAGGATATATCTTAAAAATGAATTTAAGGAATACTTTTGTGACTTCCTTAACTACAAATAGAAATTTAGCTAGAAATTAGGATGCAAACCTAGTTATAGAACGAAACAAGAACCAAAACATAAGTAATCAATTCAGAACAAGAAATTATGATCCAACAACTTTTATTTATAATTTATATATAAATAAAGATAGCCAAAAATAACATACATAGATTAATTGTGAAAATAGTTAGTTAATCAAGTTAGAATTTCTACAAAACATCTAATTTCTTAGCTAACATAAAAAGTATAAGACGTGTTTTTGTGAGAACTAGAATTACAATTCTAAAATCAAGATAAATATAAAGTTCAAGAACCAATATTAAATAATCTAGAGGTTCACGGGAAAAAAGATCCCAAGATTTTTGTCTTTTTTTACTTATTAATAAAGTATGTTTTTTACAATTTTTCCAGGATTTATTGTAGGCACAAAAAATACTTTGTTGCTTTCTAATCTAAAGTATATAATGTAGCAAGTTTTTCTTTTCTAATTCTGATTTTGGAGGTTTTTGCCATAAATTTTTAATTTTTTTTTAATTATATAAAATATAAAATTTTTATGCATAAAATATTTTTTCTACGACCAAAGCTTTTTAAGTAGTTTTTCGCTTTAGCGTTTTTTGATTTGCAAAACTTATAATAAGGGTCTAAAACATATTATAATTAATCTACCATTTATATTGATTATGGAAAAAGAGGTAAGTGCTCTCTAATTTAATATTGATTTTTAAATAGTTTTCTTACTTAAACTTTACTTAAAGAGTTTATTTCGAAATAGTCAAAAGCATTTAGCCTATATAGCTTTTACTTCTTTGTAGTTGAGTTTTAATTTGTATAATTAAAATTATAGTAATTTTACAATATTCTATTTAATTTATCTATACTCTAAATACTGTTAAAAATTTACTTTAATTTAGTCCGAGTTGGAAGCTCTTCTGGTTTAGAAGCAGCTTTAATAGTGATTATACTTTTGAAATACATTCAAGAGCTTTTTATAATAATATATTTGAGAAGTGCTTTTGATGATTTTTAAAGCATTTCCGGATCTCTTTCATTATCTATCAATTTTTATTTATATAAATATAATAATTTATAGTAATAATATATATAATATAATAAACCAGCCTTAATTTTTCTATCACTGTCTTTCTTATATACATGTTCTCAGAGGTGTCCACCTCATTCCATTATAGGATTTCTCTAAGGTTTTTTAATATATATATATATATATATATATATATTTGATCAATTACATTCTTGCGAAAGCCCTCCAGTATTTAGTTTTTTCGATAATATAAGTATACATATATCTGTAAATGAGAAAATACAAAGACTACATATTGTTAATTGCCTAATATTGAGAATAGAAAATATGGCCTCTAAGTCTTGATAAGTATAAGTCTATTTGTCTTTAGTGGAATACTTTTTTTGTTTGTTATTTCATTTTTTCTTTATTATTCTCTTTTATTTTTCAATTATCGTGAAAAATTTTTTGATTCTTACTTTCTTTCACATTGTAACAATTATAATAATTAAGATGAATACGATATTCAATTAAGTTATTTATTTTCATATTCGTTAAATTCGTGAGTTTAGTAATTTATAATAAATTATTTATTTTTCATTTAAATTTCAGGAAAAGTTTATTTGCACTACATCTAATATAATAAATGTTTTAAAACTACATCGTTGTTTGGAAAACTCGAAAGATCCGATCCGACCGGGTCGGCCCTTCAGCGTCCAAAACGTATTTTGACTTCAGTAAATTGGTTTATCTAGATTTACATTAGGCTTTTTTTGTATAGCTTCCGCGAGCAAAGTTACCTGGGTCGTTAAAAAAAATCCCAGTTTATGGCCTATTGGAAATCCTGTTTTTGGTGGAGTTTTTAATTTACACAAGGATTATATTATGATTCATTTTGGGTTTTTAATTTTCTATATTATATATATTATATATAATAGATAGATATTTTTAAAGCATTTTTTTAAGTTTTTGTTTAATGAGATCTTCTTCTTTAATATTTCCCTTTTTTCATATATGTATTTCTTTCTTGTCCCAGAAGTTCCTCTTGGCTTTTCGGGGGCCGAGCTTGATCAGTTCTTTGTATTTTTCTTTGCTTTCTTTTGTTATTTGTTGTTGTTTTTCATTTCTTTGAACTTTTTTAGATGCATTGTGCTTGTTGATTCGGAGTTTCTTTTTTCTTTATTTAGCTATATTTTTCTTTTCGCTTCTCAGTTATTCACTTATTAAGGAAAGTCTACTTGGTTTTCTTAGTTACTTTGTGCAAACCTACGGTGTGCTCTCTTTTACACGTTGGTGTTGATTTCATCTATAGCATTACATTTTTGTTCCTACGAGCATAGGCTTTGTTATATTGAGTGGACTTTCTGGGCTCCGTTCTTTTAAATAAGTTGTTGGCAAGATATATTTTTTTGTTGTCATCTCTGGACTTCTTTTTCCCTTTCTTCCTCTTTTTCTTTGATTAGATTGAGTCATGGTTCACTCTATTTGGAATAGATGACAAGTAGTAAAGAAGAGAGTATAAAAAGCAAGGAAGACCGGGGGGAATAGACGACAATCTAATTATCTAACAATAACAAAAAGCGACTGCTCTTTTTTCTATTTTTAATTTTTTAATATTTATTTTTGTTAAAAGTATTTAATTTATTTGGATTAAACTAAAAAACAATAAAATAAAGATTAAAGGTTTCCAATTCACCTTTCCCTTTCATACAAAATTAACGATAATAAATCCTTGTATTCTTTTTCTTTGTTTTTCGCTCATATCTCTTTTTTTATTTCTGTATTTTTTCAAAATGCAATATTTGTTCCCTTGTTTTGCTTATTTTTTTTCTTGTTTTTATAATTGGTGTACACCTTTTTTCTTTTGGATTTTTTTGTTTTCTTTATTATTTTGTTTCTTTCGCGTTTACTCTGCACTCCCTCTTGTTATGAATTCATATGTAGTTTCCGCAGCTACGGGGGCTTGGTGTTGCGATATGGGATGCGTGTTACAAGAATTTTTCTTAAAGTGCTCCTCTGTTTTTCCTTTATTTATATTCAATTTAATATTAGTATAATTTGAGTGAAACAAGAATCTCTTATCTTATAGAAGAACTCGTAGTGGTAGTATATTAGTAAATAAGTACCTAGGCCAATGACAATGCAATTTAATTTGACTTAGTCTACTCTCTAGAAGCTATAAGCCAGAGTCTTTACTTTTAAATTATAATATTTAATTTGTTCTCTTTGCCTTAGGTGGGTGTTAGGCTTAGGTCGTGTACAAACAAATATTTTTCTTATGCTTGTTTTCAGTGCATCTTATTTTTCTTGTTATTTTTGTTTTTCCTATTTGCATTTCTCTTTCAGTCTTCTTTCTTGTAGTAAGTCTAGGATTCTCTTTTTTTAATTAGGTAAATGTAATTTTGAATGAAAGAAGAATCATACAAAACAATATACAGAAGAATGAATGTTAGAAGACTCTTAATTCTTTACTTTATGAAAAAGAGCTGGAATTTATCGTTTTTTGTTGAGGTGTCTAGCCAGTCGAGCATTAGATTTTAAAGTGCATTGCTTGGGGTTTTACTTTTTTGGATTCTTCTTCCTCCTTCTTTTGTACTTGTTTTTTCTTTTCTGTCTTTGTTGGATGTCTCGGGTGCTTGCATTCGCTTTGCTTTTCATTTGTTTTCAAAGCTATTTTTAGGTAAGCTACTTCTATATTGTTTTCTAATTTTAGAAGGTCAGATTTCTTTATTTGTTGGCTTTAATGACATATTTATAAAAAAAGATAATGTTTTTTTTCATAGATTTTATAGAAATTCCCTTTATTTTGTCTTATATTAATTTATAATTATCCAATCGATTTAATACTCTAATAAGTGTTTTACTATTACAATTTATATTTTGTCTATTTGTATTTCGATTCCAAAAATTTTATTTAGATTTAGGCAGTCTTTATTTACACAAGTTTTGGGGTGTATCTTTTTTTCAAGTCTACATTTATATTTATAGTATAATAATTTTTTTTAGTTATCTATTTAATTAAGGGTGCTTTTGAAATTTTTCTTTTTGAGTTTTGGTGCTAAATTAAGTATACTTCTAAAATAGGAGGTCATATCATTTTTGTGTTATAATTTTTCTCTTTTTTCTTCTTAATTTTCTTTTTTATTGTTTTTTTCTTTCTTCGCCTTTTCTTTTTATTCTTTCTTTTTTTATGTCTTTTTTCCGTTTTTTCTTTTTGTTGTTTGTTTTCTTTTTTTATCTTCTCAATATGTCTTTTCTCTTTCTTTGTTTTATCTCTTTTTTATCTTATTTTCTCTATTTCCCTGGTCTTTTCTGTTCGTGTTTTCTCCTGTTTGCTTCTTTTCTCTGTTTTTCATCACTTATTATTTTCTTCTTTTTGGTCTCTTTTGTTGTTTTTCTCTCTTTTTTGTTTCTGGTTCCACTCCATCTTTGTTTTTTCTTTTTGTTTTAGTACTATTTTTATATTTGTTTTTGCATTTGATATGATTAAATTAGTATGAGTTTTGATGAATTATACTTAGTTTCAACGCATTTATTTTAGTCATTCGTAGACTAATTAGAGTTCTGATGAAAGGTAGGCCCTTGTTGGTATCTGTTCATCCTATCTAACCCTTTTGAGCATTTCAGTGTTCTTTTTTGAGTTTTTCATTTTACTTCTATTTCATTGTCACGCTCGCGCAAAATTTTTGTTATCTTCTTTCTTTTATGGCTTATATTTTCGGTGAGGATAATTTTACATTTTTCAGTGTCCAGGGTTTCCGGATTCTTAATATTGTAGTTGGCTTTAAAAGAGGACTTGTTTTAGTAAGTTTTGACGTAGTTTTTTGTTGTAAGATTGTAGTATGTCTATGAGCTTATTATCTTCTTTATTTCTGGCCGAAATTTTTCTTCTATTACTTCTTTTTTTTATCTATTCTTTTCTTTTCAGCTTTTTGTTCTTGTCTTTCTCCTTTTCGGATCTCTTGAATGTGTTTTTTGTCCTGTCTTCTTTTTTCCATTCGATATTTTCTTTCTGGTTTTGGAAAAAACCTTTGTTTTTCTTTCTTCTCGTTTTCAGACTTCGTTTTTTTCTTTCCTCTTTCTGTTTTGTCCATCTTCTCTCCTTTTTTTTATCTTTGTTTTCTCTGTTTTTCTTAGTGTAGTGGTGGTTGGAAAATGGGGTATTTTGAGATGGTTTACTTTCACAGATTTTTCCATTGTTTTTAATTAATTTTTATTGATGTTATTAATTTATTGTTTTTTAGAATTTCTATAACAATAATTATATTACCTATAATACTATAAATATAAGATATTCTATAATATAAAATATTTAAAACTAACTTAAAATATAAATCTAACTCATCTAATTTTTGTATACTATAATATAAATTACTATATATATAATTACTATATACATAATTACTATATACATAATCAATAAAATTAATTTTCCATGATTATATTACGAGCTTTTCCCTCTTTTTATGGTTAAAAAGCAAAGTTAAAAAGGAGACTACTCTTCATAAAATATTGATAGTAAAAGCCAATGCGCAGATTTTTTTATTTAGACAGAGTATTTGTACCCTTGTCGATTTGTTTTATTACTATTTAGAGATACATTGTATTATATATTAGTATTATATATTAGTATTAAATTTTATTAACATTACATTCTTCGATATACTAATTACAGTAGACTTTATAATATCTATAACCATATATTAATTAAATTTTTACGTTTATGTCGTCTAACCGTGGAATAAAAAGTTTATTGGATGATTCAGAGGTCGTGTAAAATAGCATTTTCGGTTTTGTTTGATACACATGCTTTGCGATATTTGTCTTTTTGCTTTTTTCTTGTATTTTTATGATTTTTTTTGTCTGCTTGCTTTTAATTCTAGTGGTGCCCTTTGTCTTGCTTGCGCTTAACTTTATTTTTTTCTGTATTTCTTTATTCGTTGTTTTTTGTTTCTTTTCCGATTGTTTTTGTTTTTTACTTTATTTTTTGTTTTCTTTATAAAATACAGATTTGAATCAATGACTGTATTTTTTACTTTTGTATGTACTTCAATTAGAGGGACTTCTTCATCTAAAGTAGGCCCTAATTTTCTTCTTGATGGGTTTTTAGACAACTCGTATCGTAAGTTATGCTATCTGCTGTCGCTTAAGACTTTGCTCTCTCGGATCTTATAGATAAAGCTTTCTTTAGTAAAAACTTGAGTTTCTAGGACCTACATAATGGACTTAATAACACAGAGCGAGCAACCCTATTGTTACCAAAAAGTAGGCTCATACAAATAAATATCTCATTTTATACTTCTTCGTTATGTTGCTTTAGGGACATATGTTGTTCCCTTATGACCATGCACCTCTGTTGATTCTGGACGGCAGCTTTTTCAGACTGTGGAGAATCTTAAATTTAGCAATTCAATGCATTGTAAACAGTGCGGTTCTCCTTTATATCTCTAAATTCTACGAACTTTGCCCTAAGCTCGTTTAGACTTTAATCTTATATATATCTCTAGGAGTTTCTTTTTACTATGATTATAATGCTGTCGTTTCGTTTTTACAGAACTCAGATTTCTGAGCTTTTTTGTATTTTATCTAAAGCATTAATTTTCGGTCTTCTATTTTCGAAATATCAAACGATACCCTATCCGTTTTTCTTTCCAGTGTCTATTCGCCTTTCACTGTCGAGCCCCTGCCTGTGGACACATTCCAAAGGGCTTCACCCCCTTGAAGACACTTCCTGTTGAATCCGCTATTCAGACGTAGAAGTTCCCCCGTCGACTCCCATTTAATGTTCCGCAAGAGCAAGCAAAAAGGTTAATAAAGTAAAGTAGGAATCATAGAAAAAAGAATATTGAAAGTAGAAATAGGTGAGTACAAATACTTTATAGAATCAATGTTAAAGTTCTTATATTTGTTTATAAATTATTAATAGAAATGGGTTTTCAAGGAAAATTTATTTCTTATTACTTGATGCCGCAATAGATTTTCTATTCTTCGATTTTTTAAATAATTATTCTCTATTTATTTTATTGAATCAGAACGAAAAGCTTGCCAGTTAACTAACCATTTGCTATTAATTAATTAATAAAACATTTTACAAGAAATATAGTAATTCTTAAGAAATAGAATGCTTTCGTTAAAGCATTCGGATATAAATCCCCGGGTTTCCGGTTCAACTAATTCTGTTTCCCTCAAGATTGCTTCTATGTCTTTCAGTTCTTTGAAGGGTGTTGCTTAGATTCGTAGCTTTGGATGGAGAATTGCATCGATTTCTCCCTTTTGTTTTGGATGTTTTGTTGTATATTTTTATGTTAGGAGCTGGGGTTCACTTTGATTTTTTTTATTTCTAAGTAAGTCCTTTTATTTTGTTTTCGAGGCCCTTTTTTTATTTTTTATAAGCTATTTATTTTAATATTTTTAACCGGCTTCTCGTTTTGGACATTTGGAGATATTAGAATTTTTCTATGTGTTTTGAATTTTGTGATTTCATTTAGATGATTCGCATAATTTTGCTTTGCTAACTCTTTATATATATTACCCATATACCATACCCCAATTTTACTATTCTAGTATTTAAAAATTTTGTAAACTAGATTCCTTTATATCTATTTTTTAAACTTCTCTTTTTAAATTCTACCATACTTTATTCTATTTATTCGTGTTCAAGCATTCGTTAAATTTTTTGGTTTCTTTATTTTTATGGGCGTACATTTTCTTTTTTGGTTTTCTTGCATTTTCTATGTGATTAGTTTTTTGCAGAAAAGAATTCTGACTGTATTCTTTATCTGTTTGGTATTTTTTCTTGTGGTGTTGCTTGTTTGTTCTGGTGAAAGATCCTTTGAGACAAGCCTTTTTTATTTTTTCTTTGTTTTTTGATCTTTGTCTGATCTTCTTTCCTCTTTTATGCTTTTTCTTGTTCTTTTCTTTCTACTGCTTTTTTTTTGTTTTTTTTCTTGGCAAGATCTTCCTTTTTTTCTTTTGTCTGACTGTTTTTTTTATGTATTTTTAATCTGTACATGTTGTAGGCTTGTATTAGATGTTAGCGGATCTTTTTATAATCTATAGGCTCAGAAGTTTACTTTCTTTTTTCAAAAGTAGTAACTATATTGTAGGCTGACTTACGAGTATTTTTCTTGTGGTCGTCCTTAATTTATTTTTTCCTTTAGCTCTACTAAAATCGCCTTTTTTAGCTAAATAATTGTTTTAAAGAAACAACGTATTCTTATAATTTTCATTCCTTTTTTCAAATTTAATTAAATTATGCTCTCTCTTTTGCCTTTCCGCTTCTTTATTTGGTATTAGCAATTAAGTAAGTAAGGGGAGGTCCTAAGTTTCTTTTTGTCGTGAATGTAATGTGTGGTAGAATGGATATCTGCTAAGCCATATTTCTTTAGAAAACAAGCAAATCTTTTTTAAGTTTTATTATTTGTTTTTTAATGTTGTAAATTTATATCCTAGATTTTAATATTCTATATCTCTAACTTCTTTTGATTACTTTATTGATATGCTATTCAATTAGTATTTATTTGTATCTAAAATTTCTTTATAAGGTTTTTGGTTTCTATTCGATTGGAGAGGGCTTTATCCTAGGCATTGGTTAACTTCATTCTTTCTATACGTCATTTCCTCTTCTTTTCTATACACGGTCCTTTTCAAACACTTTTCTATCAAAATCATTATTACTAATAAGTTTGATAGTGTTTATTTTTGTTGTCTGTCTATATTGCGCTTATTCTTTTTATCTTTTTGACTATTGTTTTTATAGGTGATAACAATAAAATCTTATTTATTTTCTCTTGTTTATTCTTTCTTTTTTTTACTTTTTTTATTTATATTTTTTGTTTTGAGATTGGTGGAGATGCTGGGCATTTCTTTTTTATTTTTTGTTGATCTGCATCGTTTTTGTCGATCTTTATTTTCTTTATTAGAATGGTCGATAATTCAACCTCTAGCTTTACTCTATATTTCACAGCGAATTTTTCTTTTATTTTTTTTATTCTTTGTTGTTATGGGCTGAACTGCGTTTTCTTGTTGTTCCTTAGGTGGACTGAGGGTTCTCTCCTTCTTTCTATTTGTAATTCTTTTTTGTTTTTTTACCGAATGGACGACAATTTCCATCCATTTGTTTTTGATCGCTTTTTGATTGCTTGAAATGAAGACAACTCTAACCCCTCTTTTTTGCTGTTTTTTCTAGATGTCAATGATTGTTTTCAACGCTTTCTTCTCTATTTTTATTTTTTTTCGATAATAATTACTTTCTTGTTTTTTTGCTTTGTGTTTTTTATTCTTTCTTTTCTAAACTTGTTCCATGTTCTTTCTCCAAAAAGGGTTCTCTTATTTTAGTTGCTACTATAGTATGTCGGTAGTCGACGGCTCCGGGCTTCCCAGGTACGGTTCTTTATGTTTGTTGTTTTGTAAGGGGCCCCGTGTATGCACTTCTTCTGTCAGCAAGCAATTTTTGTTTTGGTTGTTTTCTTCTTTGTTTTTTAGTTGTTTTATTCTCTTTTCTTTTTGTCTTCTTTTTCTTAGATTCCATCTCTTTTTCCTTTCTTTTTTGTTTTAATCCTCTGATCTCGGCAATATTTTTTTCAAATTTGAGATAAAGATGCGAGTGCTTAGCTTTTTGCTTGTTTGTTTTGCTTTCTTTCTATTTTTTGGTGCCAAGAACTTTCCCTTTCTTTTTGTGCTGCTTTCTTCTCTGTTTTGTTTGTCTTTTTTGTTATTTCTTTTTTGCTGCTTATTCTCTGTTTTTCTTGTTGTTCTTTCTCTCGTTTTTTGGGAACCTCCTTTTTCTCCTTTGTTTGTTTTTGTCCTCTCTCCTCTTTTTCTTTTTTCTTGTTCTATTCTCTTTCGATTGTTTTTGTTTATCCTTTCTTCTTTATCCTTCTTGTTCTCTCTTTCTTGTTTGTTTTCTCTTGTTTCTTTTTCCCTTTCTCCTCTATTTTCTTTTTATCTATATTATAAAATAGAAGCTTCAAGGGCGCTAAAATATTATTTTTGTATAATTATCCACGAGGTCTATTTCTCGTGTGTTTTCTCTTCTTTTTATGAACTTGGCTTTTACTTTCCAGTGTTTTCAGGCACTTAAATTTCGTTAAATGTAAAATTATAAACAAGGTCTTATTTTCTTTCGTTTTAATATGGTAATTGTGAATTTGTTTGCTTGGTCTCTTTCTTGCTCTTCTTTTCTTCTCTATCTTCGGATTCTTTTTCTGTGTTTAGTAATTAAGGAACTTTCTTTCTGTTCTTCTCTTTCTTTCCTCTTCTTCTTTCGTGCTTGTTCTTCTGGAATTTTCTTCTCTCTCTTCTTCTCTTTCTCTATTTGCTTCTTTAATGCTCTCTTTTTCTTTCTCTTTCTTTGTTTCTCTCTTCTCTTTCTCCTTTGCTGTCTTTTCTATTTCCTCTCTTCTTTTTTTTGTTCTTTCTTTAATTGTCTCCTCGTTTTCTTGTTCTTCTTTCTCTGTTTTTCTTTTTTGTTCGTATTCTTTCTCTTTCGTTTTTTCTGGTTGTTGGTGGCTATGCTCGAAACTGTTTTCTTTTCTGTAATTGCAATTTGGTAGGTAGAGGAAGAATGCGTACTCTGCGTTTAGGATACATTTGTGTAAATCTAAGGTTGTTCTTTTATTGGCTTTGGATCATTCTTTCTTTTGGGACTAGAAATCTGACTTCAGAGTCAGTCAAAGAGGGGCTTCGAAGTAGGGACGTAATTTGTAGTAAAGGGCTCGCTATTAGGGAAATTTGTGTTTCTCATTCTTGTTCTGTATTCTTTTTTGTTGTTTTCTCTTTCTTCTTTTTTTTCTTCTTTCTCTTGTTTCTTGCTCTCGTTTTTTTCTTTATGTTCTTCTTCTTTGTCTCTTCTCTTTTTTGTTCTTCTTTCTTTTTCTTTGTTTTCTGTTTCTCGTTCTGTATGTTTCCGAACTTTCTTTTTTCTATCTCTTTTTTGTTGTCCTCTTTCTCTCTTTGTTTTTCTCTTGATTTCGGACTTGTTCTTTCTTTCTTTCTTTTATTCTCTTTCTTTTGCTCTTTCCTTTTCTTTTTTTGTCTCTTTCTCTTGTTTTTGTTCTTTCTCTTTTGTCCGAACCTTGTTCTTTCTTTTATCTTTTCTTTGTTCTTCTTTCTGTTCTTGCTTTTTTTTCTTTTTCTGCTTCTCTCTTCTTTGTCTTCTTTTTATCTTGCTCTTCTTTTTTTCTCATGTTCTTCATCTGATTCCTTTTCTTGCCTTTATTTTTTTCTTGTCTTCTTCTTCTGTCTCTCTTTCTGTCCTATTTCTCTGATTCTTTGTTATCCTCTTCTTTCTGCCGGGTTATTTCTTTTTTCTTTGTTTTTTGTTTCTTTCTTTGCTCTTGTTGCTTTCCCTTTCTGTTTCGGATTCTTCTTTTCTCTTCTTCTTTTTTGTTGTTTTCTCTTTTCTTTTCCTTCTTCTCTCTTGTCTGTTTCTGTCTTTGTTTTCTCTTCTTACTTTTTCTCTTTTTTTCCTTTCTTTTTTGTCTTCTCTCTCTTTGTTTTCTTTTTCTGTGCTGGTTTTGTCCTCTGTCTTTTCTTACTGTTTCTTTTTTCACCTCTCTTTCTTGCACTTTCTTCTTCTTTCTGCTCTCTTTCTCTGCTTTCTCTTTGTTTTTTCCTTTTTTAGGAGCCATCTTTCTTTCTCGTGCTTAACTAGGGACCTTTAGTTTGGTGGTTCTTTCTGTCGTTCTTGTTTTTCTTTACCTCAGCCTTTACTTTAAATAAATTTTGTTCTTCTGGAACCTTTTTTGTTTTCTTTACTTTGGACCAGAAGTCTTGTGTTTCCGGAATCTCTTTCTTTCTCTTGTTCTTTGGGAACAACCTTCTTCTTCTTCTTGTTCTTCTTTTTTCTTTGTTTTCTCTTTCTTTTCTCCTCTTTCTCTCTTCTTTTTTTATTCTTTCTTTGTTTGTTTTCTTTGTCTGCTCTTCTTCTTTCTTTTTTCTTCTTTGTTTTTTTCTCACTCTTACTTTCCCTTGTGCTGGATTTGTTCGAGGTACAACAGGCTTCGTTCCAGCTCTTTCTCTCTTTTATTCTTTTTCTTTGTTTTTCTTCTTTGTCTGTTTCTCCTTCGACCCCAGGGTCTCGTTCTTCTTGAATCTTTTTCTGTCGTTCTCGTTCTTTCTCTTTTTTCCTTTTTGTTAAGATTTTACAATAGAGGTTTAAACTGCCCTTCAAATCTCTTTTATTAGGCATCGCAAGGGACTTTTCATTTGTTTTCGTTTTGTACGTATTAAGTTGAGTTTCACTTTCTATGGAAAAAAATACGTGAATTTTTTGCATGGTTAATTCTAAGCGGGGTCTCCTTCTCGTGCGTTTTAAAAGAACTTGACTTTCACCTTGTTCTGTTTTAATGCGCGTAAATTGATTTAAATATGAAATCATAAGCCGTTTATCTTTTCCTTTTGTTTTTATAAGGTAATTGCTAATTTTTTGCTTGGTCTCTTCTTTCTTTGTCTTTCCTCTGTCTTCTTTTCGTGCTCTTTCTTTCTTTCTTGTTCTACTTTTCTTTCTCGTTTTTTCTTTTTGTTTCTTTTTCTTCTGATTCTCCTTCTTGTCTTTTCTCTCTTTTTCCTTTTGCTTTTTTTTGTCTTTCTTGCTGCTGTCTTTCTTGTTTTCTATTTTTTCTCTCTTTTCTTGCTTTCTTTCCTTTGTGTTCTTGTTTTTTCTCTGTCTTGTTTTACTTTTCTGCTCCTCTTCTTTCTTTCTTTGCTCTCTTCCTCCCTTCCTTTTTGTTCTTGTTTCTTTCTCTGCCTTCCCGGCTTTTTCTTTGGCGTGTTTTAGTTTTCTGCTCTTCCTCTTTCATTCTTTCTTTGTGAGGATCCTCGGTTGTTTGGTGATTATTGTTTGTTGTTTCCCGCAGACGGGACTAGCTAGAAAAGTAGGTGGAGTATTTGCGGGCTTTCCGATATTCCGTACAGACTAAGTATTTGCTTTTATACGTTGACCCCCTCTTTCCTTTCTTCTTCTCTCTGTCTTTTCTTCTTTTTTTTGTTCTTCTCTCTCTTTTCTTCTATTCCTTGTTTTGTATTTTTTTTCTGCTTTTCCCGCTGGCTCCTCGCGTACAACAAGGAATTTCTTAGGATGTGATCTTGGGTAGTGTTTATGTGTACACTAGCAATTTGTACACTCGCAGTGAATTGATAATTATGTGATCATTCTTCTTTTTTCTTTCTTTTCTGATTATGCTCTCTATGTTTTTCTCCTTTCTATTCGTCTTGTTCTTTCTGCTCTTCTTCTTCTTCTTTTTGTCTCTGCCTGCCTATCTTCCTGTTCTTCTTCTTTTTTTCTCTCTGTCTTGTCTTTCTTTGCCCTTTTTCTTTTTCCTCTCTCTCTTTATTCTTCTGTTCTTCTTTCTTCTGTCTCCTCTTTTTCTTTTTTCCTTCTCTTGTCTTATTCTCTCTCTTTTTCTATGTCTTTATTGTTTATTCAATTGTGTTGCGTAGAGAACTCCTTTGTTTTGCTCGAGATCGGTTGTTGTGTCTTTTCGTCTCTGGATCGTTTGCGCTTCCTAAGGATTTTTCGTTACGGTCTATATTTTCTGTAACATTTATTTGGTTTCACTTCGGGAGTTGGGTCTGGATATGCTTGTGATTGTTTTTTCTTTTCTCTTTTAATCTGTCTTGCTTTTTCTCTTTCTATTCGTTTTTATTCTTCTTTCTCTTTGACTTCTTCCCTTTTTCTTTGTTTGTTTTTTTCTTTAGTGGCAGATAACAAGAGGACTTGTCTTTTTTGTTCTTTCTCTCTTATCCTTTCTTTGTCTTTTCTTTCGCTTGCGTTTTTCCGATCCTTTTCTTTTTTG
The DNA here is from genome assembly GCA_036897195.1 of Plantago coronopus. NCBI lineage: Eukaryota > Viridiplantae > Streptophyta > Magnoliopsida > Lamiales > Plantaginaceae > Plantago > Plantago coronopus. Next base: position 50,816 of record JAYMSL010000052.1, read on the forward strand.
TCTTTGTTTCTCTGTTCTTTCTCTCTTCTTCTCTTTCTTCCTCTTTTTTCTTAATTTCTTTGATTCTTGTTTTTCTTTCTTCTCTTTCTCTGGTTTTTTTCTTTTTGTTGTTCTTTCGTTGTCTTTTTTTCTTCTTTTCCTGATCTTCTTGCTTTCTTTTCTGTTCTTTGATTCTTTTCTTTATTCCTGTTTCTTTTCTTTTTTCTTATGTCTTCTCTCTCTTCTTTCCATTCTTTCTTGCTTTTTTTTCTGTTCTTTCTTTTCTATTCTCCTCTGTCTTTCTGTCTTCTTCTTTTTTTATTTTTTCTGTCTTTGTATTTTGATTCTTTCTTTTTTCCTTGTCTCCATTCTTTTTTTTCTTTTTGGATTCTTTCTTTTTTTTTCTCTCTGGTTCTATCTTTTTTTTCTCTAATTCTCTTTCTTTTGTTTTGTCTCTTCTTTCTGCTTTATCTCTTCTCTTTTTTTTATTTCTTTCTTCTCTTGTTCTTTTTCTTCTTTTGTGTCTTTTTTTGGTATTTTTGTTTGCGTTGCTGCGGAGGCTTGGGTTTTAGTCGGTCGTAACTATGGTTGGTCGTTCGCATACTTGGGGCTATATTCTTGGAGTTCCCGGTTCTCCTTGGTACACGGAGTCCCTCTTTTGTCTTATTCTGTTCTTGTCTGTTCTTGGCCTGTATCCTTTTTTTCTCTGCCGTTCTATGTTCTTGCCTTATGCCATCTAGTATTGTCTTCTTTTCTGGGAATGTCTTTTCCTTCACCTTTCTATTAGTTTTTTATGGATTGTTTTTTTTTATTTTTTTACTGCCCTTTTCAGTTTCTTTTCTTATTTTCTGATTTCTTCTTCTTTTTTTGTCTTTCTTTTTTCTCTTACTCTTTTTTTATTGTTCTTTTCTTCTTATGTCTTTTTTCTTTCTCGATCTTGTTCTTTTTATTTTGTCTATCTGTGTACTCTAGTTCAAGAATGGGATTTAGATCTCTTTTTTTTCTCTTCTTGTTCTGATTCTTCTCTCTTTTCTACTTTTTTCTTTGCTTATTTTTTCTCTTCTTTCTCTAGTTCTTTTTTTCTTTCTGCCTCTTGTTCTTATTTTCTTTTTTCTTGGATTCTTTTTTTCAGGGTTTCGTTCTTTCCTAATTTCTTCTTTTTTTCTAGGCTTGTTATTTGGTTTCCTTCTTTCTGTTTTGTACTTCGATTTTTCTTTTTCTTCTTTGTTTTGTTCTTTCTCTGATTTTGTTTGCTTTTTTCTTCTTTCTGGTCCTCTGTTTTCTTTTTCTTGTCTCTCTTCTTCTTTGTTTTTTTCTTTTGATTCTTTTTATTTGTCTCTTTTCTCTCTTTGTCCTTCTTGTTGTTGTTTTCTTTTTCTTTCTGAACTTTCTTCTTTCGAACTAGCCTTTTCTTCTTACTTTTTCTCTTTTCTGGTTTCTTTCTCTGGTTCTTGTTTTGTTCTGCTTTTTCTCTTCTTCTTTTCTTCTCTTTCTCTGCTTTTTTTGTCTTTTTTCTCTCTTGTTCTTCTTCTTCTTTCCCTGACTCTCTCTTTTCCTTCTCTTTCTTTTCTCTTCTTTTTTTCTCCTTTTGTGTTTTCGCGTCGATTTTCTGGTTTTCTTTCACACCTCGATTATTTTCTTTAACTTAGTTTGCTTCTCTTTTTTGACTTCGATTCCTTGTCCAGTGAGATTCACTTCGTAGGTTTTCTTTTTTCTATTGTATTCTCTGATTTCCTCTTCTTTCTTTTGTGTACGAAATTCGAACTCGGTTCTTTGTGAGATGGTCTTCTTAGTGAGCTGGGACTGAGATTCCATTTCTGGTATTCTTTTTTAATCTGCATTCCTTGATGAGACATTCTGTAAATCTGTCTTCTCTTTTCTCTTTCTCCTTTCCTCTCTGTTTTTTCTTCTTTTCTTAGGCGGACTCAAGGTTGTTTTTCTTCTTTTTCTGTTCCTTTTCTTTTTTCTCTTTTTATTTTGCTTTCTCGTCTTTGTTTTCGAGAGGGGTTCTTTCTGTGCAAATGCTAGGTATGGCTTCTTTCTTAATTAAACTTAATTAAAAGGGTTTCTTTGATTATAGTTTCCAAGAGAAAATAAGCGTGTGAGTGCTCTCTAATCTGCCGTTCTCGTTTTGGGGTAGTTTGATATATTTTATGTTGTTGATGGGCTTTTCTATTTTTTCAACCTTTTTGGGGAGGTAAGGAGTTTAGGCTTGGGTCGGTTTCTTCCTTGATTTCTTTTTGTTTTTTTCTCATTTCTGTTTTCGACTATTCCTTTTCTTTATTGGATATTGGTTTTGGATAGGATGGTCCCTATAACGCTCTTCTTTACCTTTTTCTACTCTTTCTTTGTCTTTTCTTATCTCTTGTTTTTTCTTCGCTTTTGCTTTTGGAATTTCTTTTTCTTCTCTTTTTATGATTCTCTTCTTACTTTTTCTTCTCTTTCCATTCTATTTTTTTCTTTGATTCTTTTCTCTCTCTGTCTCTTGTTTTTTGGGGAATCTTTTTTCTTTCTTGTTTCTGTCTTTCTTTTCTGACTCTCTTCTCTTCTTTTTTTCTGTCTTTTTCTTGTTATCTTTGTCTTTTCTGTCTCTTCTTTGTTCTTTTATCCAATCTCTTTCTTTCCTCTCTCTCTTATCTTTCTTCTTTCTTGTTCTCTTCTTGATGGTCTTTTCTTTGTCTTTACTCTTCTTCTGTTCCGCTATTTTTAGTGCTAATTTAAAATATGTGCTTTAAACGTCCGAAAACTTTTCTTTATGTGTAATTAAGCGTGATGTTTCTTTTTTCTCGTGTATTTATATGGTATATACATATTTATTCTTTGTTTTTTGTTTCTTTTTTCCCTTCTTAACTTCTTGTTCTTTTCTCTCTCTCTGATTTTTTCTTGTCTTTTTATTTTCTTCTTGCTCTCTTTTTCGTTATTTCCGAACCTTTTCTCCTTTCTTCTTTTTCTCTCTTTTTTGTTTCTTGTTTTCTTTCTTCTTTATCATCTCTCTCTTTTTTTTAATTTTCTGTTTTCTCTCTTACCTCTTCTGCTTTCTTTTCTGTTTCTTCTGATTCTTTTTTTCTTTGTATGATCGATCTTTTCTGTTTCTTCTCTTCTTTTCTATCTTCTTTTTTCTCTAGTCTCTTCTCTTTATTCTTTCTCCTGTCTTCTATCTCTTTCTTCTCTTCTTTTCTGCTTTCTTTCTCTTCTTCTTTCTTTTTCTTTCTTTGTCTCCTTTCTTTTTTTGTCTTTTCCCTCTCTCTCTTTTCTTTTACTTTTTTCTCTTCTCTCTCTCGTCTCTCTTTGGTCCTCTTTATTCTTTGGTCATACTTCTCTTCTCTTATTTTTTTGATTGAGATGGGATATTCTGTTGTTCTTCGTTCTCTCCTTCTGCTTCTTCTTTTTTTATTTTCTCTTTCTTTCTACTTCCCTCTCTCTTCTCTATTTTTCTTTCCTGTTTTTTTCTTTCTTATTTTTTCTCTGCTTTTCATTCTCTGATTTTTTCTTTCTCTTTTTGCTTTTTTCTATTCGTTTCTCTTTGTCTTCTTTATATTCTCTCTTCTTTCTTGTTTCTTTTCTTTTTTCCTTTCTCTGCATTTTTTTGTTGTGGAACTTGTTTTCTTTTCTATTTTATTTTGTCTTTTGTTATTATTCTTTTTGTCCCAAGTCTTTTGTCTTTCCTTGTTCTTCTTCTTTTTCTGTACTTGTCTTCTTTTGTCTTTGTCTCTGCTTTTCTCTTGGATCTCTTGTTCTTTTCCTCACTTCTCTCTCTTTTTCTTTTTTTCCTCTCTTTCTCTTTCTTTTTTCGTTCTTCATTGTAATTCTTTTTCTTTTTTAGTTCTTTCATCTCTTTTCCCTTTCTGTTTTCTTTTTCTTATTATTGTATTCTTTGTTTTTTTCCGTTCTTTTCAGAATCTTTTCTCTTTTTTTTGTTTCTTCCTTTTGCTTTTTTCTGCTTGTCCCTTTTCTGTTTCCTTTTGTTGATTTAGGGCTGGTTCATTGATAGAATGTTCCATCTTTCTGTGTCTTTTCTGTTTCCTGTTCTTGCTTTTGCCCAGGTCCTTCTTTTGTCTTCTTACTTTGGTTCTCTTTCTTTCTCATTTTTCTTTCCTTGTTGTTCTTTGTGCCAGTAAGCTGTTTGCTTTTGTTGTGATTTTATGGGAATAGTTGGATTCTTGTTCTTCTTTTCTTTCCTCTTCTTCTTCTTTTGTTCTTTCTTTCCTCTTCTTCTTCTTTTGTTTTTTCTTTCTTTTTTCTCTGTCTTGTCTTTCTTTTCTTCTTTTTATCCTCTCTCTCTTTTTCTCTTGTTTTTTCCTCTCTGTCTTTATTCTTCTTCTTTTTTCTTCTCTTGTCTTGTCATTTTTACTTGGCCTGTTCCTTCTGTCTCTGGATAGTTTGACTTCGCTTCCTAAGGACTTTGGCTCTTTGGTATCTTTTCTGTGACATTGATTTGTCGTCTCAGGAGTTGGGTCTGGAGGTGCTTGTTTCTCATTCTACTTATTTTTCTTGTGCATATGGATTTTTTGTAGATTGGGCATGGTCTTTGATCCTAGTGTAAGAGCTAGGCCGGATCTTTTTATTTTGCATTTCTAGTTTTTCTTTTTCCCCATTTCGGGATCTTCTTTGTTTCTTCCTCTCTTTTGTTCTTTCTTCTTATATTTCTTTTCTGGCTTCCTTTGTTTTCTTTTCTTGTGTTTCTTTCTATCTCATTCTTTCCTTTCTTTCTTATTTTCTTTTTTTTCTCTAGCTTTTTCCTTTCTCTTGTTCTTCGTCTTTTTCTCTCCTCTTCTTCCTTTTTTGATCTCTTCTTTTGTTTTCTCTCATGGAAGACAACAAGAGGACTTGTCTTTTTGTCTCTTTTTTTTTCTTTGTCTTCTTTTCTTTGGCTTTTGTTCTTTCCCGATCTTTTTTTTCTTTCTCTGCTTTTTTCTTTTCTTCTTCTTTTTCTCTATTTCTTTCTTTGGTTGTTGTCTTTCTTCTCTTTTCTTATTCTCTTTCTTTCTGTCTCTCTTTTTTATGGGTGTTGTTCTTCCTTTCTGCTTCTGGTTCTTGCTCGTTTCCATCTCCTTTCTG
>JAYMSL010000053.1:0-55729 GCA_036897195.1 Plantago coronopus
GAATTGTGGTGACGAGCTTTTCTAAGGATCCTCTCAATGAGTCTCTCTTCGTTTAATTTTATTAATAGAGTCAACTCCTTGTTTCTCTGCGAACAATTCTAAAAAATTCCTATAAGATAAGTAAGATAAGTTTCTAAAAACTAGTTTTATTTTTACTATTTCTAGACTTAACCTTAATGCTCGTCTACCCCGGTTAATCTTTGCTCTTAGTTTTTCTTTTATGGGAAATTTATACTTTATCCCTTTTCGACTTCACGCGGTTTTTTTCATTGATTGTCTTTTGGTCCCTTATTGAAGCATTTACTAGACTCTTCATCCTATTTAAACTGTGTGCAGCATATATGTACAAAGCATTCTTATTGCTCGTGTTATTTTTCTTTATTTGGAAGCTAAACAAACGAATCCTATGTCAAGGTCTTGTATTTCTTTTTGCAAAAAATTAGAGAGATATATTTATATTATATAAGTATTAGTGATAGGCGTTTTCCCCCGTATTTTCTTATCGATAATGCTACATAGAGCACGTTTAGGAGTGAAATGAGATATATACTAATAAAGTATTTAGATATAATTGAAGAAATGGGTAGTTGTCTATTTTGGTATCTATTTTTTTGCTCTCGAATGATAAGATTAGTTGTGGATGGTTAATAGAATCCATTCTTCTTACATTATTTTTTTCCTTTTGTTTTTTACAACTCCGCTCTCTTTTCTGCAGTAATAATTTTTAGTCTTAGCCCGACTCTTTTTAGGGCTTGCCTTTTTTGTGAAAAATTCTTTTGCTTTCCCTCAGCTATCTTTTTTTTTTAGTTTTCGTCAAAAGCATTGCTAGAATAACCTTTTTATATTTTATAGAATATTTAAAAACCGTTATTTCATGATTAAATTATTATAAATGAATAATAGTTTTTTTGTATAATAAATGAGTAAGTAATGTTTCTTTGTATCTTGGAAAAATAAAAAAAAAAAAAGATTTTTTTACGTCTAACTTAAGAGAGTTTATATTATTCTCGATATTCTTTAACTCAGGTGTACTTTAACGAGGGTTTCTTTATAATTTTAGTAAGATATTATTTATTGATCCATGTGTCACAAACTCTTTCTATATTAGTAGAACTTTTACCAAAGTTCGACAAAGATTTCAAGATGTATTTATAATTTATTAAAAAAAAAGAGTAAACCTCTATTACAGTAACTGTCTAAGGAATGTGTTTTTGAAAAGAATTTTACAATTACTTACTAACCCAAGCTATATTATCATATAAACAAATATTCCTTATTGATTCATGATCGCTCATTGGAAACCGAAACCATATCTAAATATTTTCTTTTCCATAAACCCTATTTTTTTGATTCTTTTGACGAGGGTCTATTTTACTTTTTAAAATTAATTTACTGTTAAAATATATAAACCATGGAATTCCAAAGGGTGCCTTTTTAAAAATGAGGTGCTTCTTGTTATAAAGTTAAAAATAGAAATCCCTATGCAAAGTAAGGGCTTCTCTGTATGTAAACGAGTTTCTAAGGAAATTTCTTACACCAATTCTAGCATAAATTAATTCTTATGAATAGCGTCAAGCACTGTCTTCGATAATATATAAAACATGATTTGTGATCGATCTTTATAAACTATTTACTCAATTAGGCTAGCCTAAGTAATCCAAATTCTTGTATTTTTGAGTATAATAAAAATTGATATACTGCCTTTAAAGAATAGTAACGTGTTTATCTCAGCAGCTTGTTAAAAACAAAGAATATTTCCTCTTGGACCAAGATGGGTCCTAGTTACAGAATACTATTTATTAATCATACCCGTCCCATATTATTATTAAATATTTGCTCGTCTTTTTTAGTTTTTCTATACTTTATTACTTTATAAGCAGTATTTAATTACTAATATCTTATATACAAAGAATTTCATCTCTCAGTCATCTAATACAGTAGGTATTTTGTCGAAAGCCGGTTTTTAACATACTAGTCTCCTTCCTCATTGTAACTAAGTTGTAAAATACAGGGAAGTAAACAAAATACCTAATAATATATTAAATGAAAGCTTCCCAGGTCCTTTGTCCCTCTCCAAGGAACCCGGAGTTTCAAAAAACCCTTTTATTATTGAAAGTTTTTAATAATCATACAATTACTCAAGTATATTCAATCAAAAGTCATATTTTCTAGATCGATGGAAGATAAAGAAGTTATTATAATAGCTTCTAGTCGACTCGGCTTCTTCCAATCCTCCAATCTATTTCATGATTGAATTTTTAATAAGGCTTTCTTTTCACAAGTGTTCCTGCAATCGTGCTGTAGAAACCACAATACTCTGAATAGTCCTTGTCCAAGCAATAGCAAAGAATCCATTTATTGCGCAATGCTTCACTTAAATTACTTCGCTTAAACTATAGAAAAAGTTCCTCATATTTAGGACAGGGAAGATGAAACCCTAGGCTACCGTAACCTCAAAAGGGTGGGGTAGATCCTCATTTTATAATTCTTTTTTTAGCAAGCAGAATACTTATTTGCGGGAGTTTGGCAACCTTCAAGAAAATTGTTATGTTTAGCTGACATCTTCTCCAAAACTATATCGATACTCAAACAATTCCTTTAAAACTTCAAATATGTATTTGTATTTATGGAGTTAATTAAAAACAAGAAAATTTTCACAAAAAATAACTATAATAATGAAAAGAGGTTTCCTTCGGGATAGACGGTGCTGTGAACCTTTTTTTCAAACAAAAAATAACAAGTTATTATCCATAAACCGGTAAATCTTCCCCTTACCAAACTATACGTATGTTTCTTGTTATTACCCGTGTCCGAAGCGAGAGGGCAAAAATAAAAAGAGCTTTCACAAAGGACAAACAAAAAGCTTAGCCTGTGGTACGAAATTCAAAACAGAAATCGCTGCTGAAACGCGTACAAACTAGATTTCTTCATAGAATAAAAAGACATTTTAATGTGAAAAAAGACTTCTTCAGTTATAAATTGTAGGATTTGGTGTCTTTGACCATAATTCTGATCCTTTCTTGGAATGCAGTCCGAAACATAAGAACAAAAAAGAAATCAAAAGAAGAAAAGAAAAATAGGACTTATCTTTTCCCGTCTCTGAAAGAACATTTAGTCTAGAAAAAAGCTTTACTTACAAAAACGTGCCTTGACGACTCATATCCATTTTCAAGTACAATCTCCTAAGTCCGAACCTATTTTGTAATAAAATTAAGGTAGCCCGTAAAGAAGAGAAAAAGTTCACTTCACATTCATTTCTAGACTTTGATTTTTATTATATTACAAAATAAAACTTAGTTAAATACAAAAAGAAGCAACTCTTTATTACACTCTTAGCTAGACCAACGAATGGAAAAAAGTCTACTTAACTTAACAGAGGATTTAATTAACATAACAAAATAAATTAAAAAAACGTTGCTAACAAAAAACACAATGCCTGCAAGAACTAAAAAGTTCATCAACAGAAGAAATGATATTTTATATAAATGCCCGAAAACCAAAGTAAATAAAATAATAAAAATTAAGAATAATAAAGGTTTCTGCTGATTATAATAATAAAATGGAAAAAATAAAAACCAAATAAAAGAAGACAATAAGAAACTTTTTACAATCATAAAGAAAAAACAAAGAGTAAATATTTCTCTTTAAGATAATAAAAATAGTCGAAAAGATTCTAGTTAAATCAAAAATAAACAATATCTTAGAGGTAGGCAGCTTTTACCCTAGCTTTTATGCTGGAACCCCTAAACTTAAAGTATGATTTAAGACTTTCTTTTTTCTTTCTTCACCACCAACTAAAGGAATGGAACATTAAGTGTATAATAAGAGAACTTGGTCAATAAATAGGTCAATCTCATATTATTTTTAGCCTTCTTTTATTTTCTGTGTTTTCTTTGGTAGAGTATATATACATTTATTTAGTAAATGGGGTTAATATTTTGTATTGTTGGAAATTCCTTTATTAGTTTTAGGGTTGGTATAGTATATTTCTTTGCCAGTTATATGCCCTTTTCTATATTATATTATGATTTTTTTCAATTTATTCCTTTTTTTTCTATATTTTCCTTTCTTTGTTTTTCTTGTCTTTTTTCTTTTTATTTTCAATTTTTTCTGTTCATCAAATGAACATTTCTTTTTTCTTATTCTTTTTATTGTTTCTTTCTTTGTTTCTTGTCTCTATTTTATCCCCTTTTTCTTCTTATTTTTTGTTTAAAATTAAAAAAGCGGATTTTAATTAGCTTTTCACGGTCTTGTTTCCTAAAAGGTTTGTTGAAAGATTTTACATGGATAATAGATTTTAGTTAGCTTTTCTGGTCTTATAAATTGCTTTCATCATTTGTTTTTTTTGTCTCTTCTTTCGGCGAAAGCTGTATGCAATTTTAGAATTTGATTTCTGGTGTAATTTTTTTTGCGAGGTCACTTTACTTTTCCAGCATTTCTTTGATTCCAAAATGACTTTTTCTTTTTTGTTCTGTGTTTTCTTTTTTTTTATCTCTGATTTCTTTGTTGTTCTCCTCGCTTTCTGTTATGATTCTTTTTTGTTCTTTTTCCTCTCGTTCTTTTCTTTTTTTTCTTCTTTCTGCTTCTCTAGCTTTCTTTCTTTCTGTCTTCTTTCTCGGCTTTTGTCTTTTCCACGAAACTTTTCTTTTTGCCTAAGGATCTCTCCTCCAAGTAAATGCTCCTTGGCAAGGAACCTGTTTTCCTGCAATCCCAGCGATGGCTCTCCTCGAGCATCTGCTTTTCAAAAACATTTGTCTGAATCTCTCTTCTGTTTGGTCAAGTTAAATCTTTTTATTGTCTTTTCTGCGAGATATAGGCTCTTTTCCAATAAACATATTTTTCCTAAGACTTTGTTCAAAGTTCTTTTCGGCTCTTTGAGAAATTTAGCTCACTTTCTTTGAGAAGTTGTTTAACTGGAGAGGTCGCACTTCTATCTTGACATTTAGTCTCTTTTTTAATCCCTTTCCCTTCTATTCCGGACCCCTCACTCCGCAAGTTATTGTTACCGATTTCCGCAAAAAAGTTCTCTCTCTTATATATTACGAATGTGCGAAGCAACTTTTTTATGTTCACAGCGCCCAACAACTTTTTCTGAGTTTGTCTCTTCTAAGAACGCCCAGATTCCTCTACACTAGGACAAGTCGGGAACAAGGGAAGTTTTTGTAATATTTGAACTTATTTATTTGTATTTTTTAGATGTATACTTTATCTAGGTTGACGAATAATGCATTCGTATTCATTTTACAATAAATAAAAATATGAGTAAATTAGAATCTTGATTAATGTAATATTTAATTATAAAAAAATTATTCTAGTTCATTTATTAATTAAAATTTCTTTTAAGTTATTTATTATAAATATAAAAATGTAATAAAATGTTTATATTTAATATTAAACAAGAAATATTTTAAATACAATAGTAAGCTATGGAAATGTACTTTATTTTTTTCGTTTTGGTTGGTATGATAAGTTGTTAGATTATTTTATTTTTAAATCGAAGGTTCAAATCTATTTTTAGCAAGATTTTTCTTTTATTTCTTGTTTTTTTCTCCTTCCGTTTATCTGATCATCTTCTCTATGTTCTCTTCTTTCTTTTTTATGTTTACTAATATACTTTTTTATGTTTGTTTTTATCTCACTTTCCACTGATCCGCATGGTTTTTGTTTGCGTTTCTTTGTTACGTGAGCTTCTGTTCTAGTTGTCCGTTTGTGAAAGGAGCAGCTCCCTTGTTGTTTTTATAAACTTTTTCGCTTTCCTTGTATTTTAAAGGCTTTGTGTTGGTATTAGATTTTGAATGAAAGGATAGAATTATTCTTTTGCTCAATTCTATATCTATTGCTTTCTTTTATTTTTTCTTCTTTTTTATTGGTAGTCGGAATTGTTTGAGTGAATGTACTCTGCTTTTAGGGAATTTTTTTGTTTCAATTTTATGGATTTGTTCCTAAGCACATATATTTTATTCTAGTTGGTCTAGTAGTTCTTTCCTAGAATTATAAACTTTCCTTGATTTACTGCGCCATCTTGTTTCTTAATTTCTTTGTTTTTCTGTTATTGTTTTCTTTTATTTTGTCTTTCTTTTGTTTTATGACTTTCTTTTTTCTGATTTTTTTTATCTTATTTGCTCTTTCCTTTATTTTTCCTATCTTCCTTTTTTTAATTGTATATTTTTGTTGTTATACCAAATATTTTTCATATATTCCGCTTTTTTAACATTGCATTAATCTTAGGAATTTGACTAATAAAGGAGGAAAAATAATTATAATAAGTCCAGAGTGGGTACGACGAAATAAAGTAAACTTGAGCCAATTACATAAATTTTTATATAAATATGGAGTTAATAAAGTCATTTATTTAATTTAGTAATATAATTCTTCTATAAATATAATTAATTTTAATATTTAGTTAGACAGCTAGTTGTATAAGGGTCTCTTTGAATAGGAATCCGTCTGATCGACCAGTTTTTAACTTAAATACTTATCGTGGAAGTTCATGTATATAAATTTATTTTAAGGATTTTTTTAATTAGATCATCGCCGTTTTCGTAAAATTAATATATGTTATAATAATAGGAGGGGGTTTTGTGCAATTCTTCTAAATGCAAGTTTTTAATGCTACTGCTTCTGGAAGGGGTCAAAAAGGGACTTAGCTGTGATGGTCTATCTTTTATTATCGGGAAACCAGAAAGCCCTTTTCTCGATGCATTTTATTTTTTTTACATGAATGTTAATTTACTGCAACAAACTTCTCAGATTTCTAATTAGCTTTCGCCAATAGATAGATAGATATTATGTCTTGTATTAGCAAAGCTGTGTTTAAATTTTTTTTGAAAACGGTCTTTTACCAGGGTTTCTATTTTGTGCCATAGCATCGCCTACGTGTTTTTCGAAAAAGAAGAGTATTGGTTATGTTGTTTATTTGAATTCGGAGGGTTTCCAAAGTTTCCGCACCCTTGTCTCAGGCATCTTGTTTTTGTCGTTTAGTAATTTTGTTTTATTTTGTTGTTTGTCTTTTCTGAGCCCTTATACTCGAGGATTTTTTTTACTTGTTTATTTCTTTTTTTAATTTATTTGCTCTTTTTTCTTTGTTTACATGCTTTTTTATGGTTTTCTTTTTCTTTTTTAATTTTTTCCTTCTTCTTGTGTTTCTGCTTTTGCTTTTTGTTGTTTTTTTATTCTCTTTCTTTTTTAATCCTAAACTAGGTAGGAAGTCTATATAGTCTATTTTACTGGATTCAATATATTTCTGTAAACATTATCCACTTTATTTCTCTTTTATGTTATCCTTTTTACTTTAATTTAATAAGAATACTTCGTTTTTGAATTTTTTTGCTTGGAGGCTTTCCTCGCTGTTTGAATGCTCCGTAGCGAATCCGAGCATTGCTCTATGTGCCCAGAACTTTTGCTGTCTACAACAAAGACTCTGGCCTAAAAGAAATCGGCTTTGGGGCAAAGGGCTCTGTATACTCTGATCTAAAAAGTAGGGAAGCTCTGGGCTAAGAAATTTTTCATTTATGTACAGGGCCCTACTAGGTCTGATTTTATTTGCAAAGAAAACCCACGTCTTGCTAGCAAAGTCTTGAGCTTTTAGAAACCCATGTTTTAACTCGCGGGACGACTAACGCTTTCGTATTCATGCATATTCATTAAAAAACTTAACAATGAATCAATGAATGAATACAAAATATAATATTATTTTAATTTGATCGAGATTTTTTCTCGTTTATACATTTAAGTTATATAAATCTAATTTATTTTTTTTAAATAATAAATAAATATAAAACGTATTATACGTATTTAGATCTGTATAAATAAATATTGTTATAAATAATAGTGTAAGCTCTCGAGACAACTTCTTCAAGTTTTAACGTAATATTGCAGGTTGGAGTCTTTCTATTTTTATAATCGAGATTTTAATGAATATGGAATATAAGGATAGAGAGCTATTTGTTTGCTCTAAATCTCTTTTTCTTGCCACGGCATAGATTTTACTAGAGTTTTTTCGCTTTTTTGTTGTTATATTTCCAATTTTAGGGCTTTGCGAAGATCAGAAATCTTTTTTTTCTTTTGCTTTCTTTTACATTTCTATTATTCTACTTTGTCTTATTAGCATGCCTTTTTCTTTTCTCTGTTTGTGTTGATCGAATTTCGAGAACAAAGTGGTAGACCACTAGCTTCTTTGAAAAATTCTGTTGTTTCCGTGTTTAGAGTTAAAATTGTATGAAATAAGGATTTTTATTTTTTCCTGTTTCCTATGCTTTTTAAGGTCTTCTTTCTCTCCTTTCAAAAAAAATTTTCTACTTTTATATGTATTTGATTTTTAGTTAAATTTAATTGTATTTGCTTCTGACTAATAATTTTTTTTAATAATAATTGAATATAATATTTATTCTATTACATTATTAAGTGAAATATTTACAAATTAAGCATCCCTTGTTCTTAACTTGGAAAAATAAAACAGATATTGCACGCTCTTACTTTTAATGAGTTGGGTCGTTCACATGTTTAGATTTAGGCGTTGGCGTTGCGCCGGTTTAGTCTTGCCTTTTGGAATGCAATTTTGCGGGTTTTTTTAGTTAATAATAGTATTTTTGCTTAGCCGAGCCCTTTGTTCCCTGATTTTTATAGAATTTGCAAGGGTCCCTGTGTCTTTCTTTGATTTGTTATGTAAAGATTTTTCTTCTTTTTGTTTTTATTTATTATATAATTATATCTCAATTTTGGTTTTTTGTACATTTTAATATATTTGTGTAAATCCATATACAAGGTGCTTTCTATATATATTATATATATAATATATATTATATTTTTTCTAACTTCTACTGTTTTTCTTTTTATTTTCTTCCTTTCTCTCTTTTCGCCTTTTTTCTCGAATTGCCTTGGTTTTGTTTTTTTCTTTTTCTGGTCGCATCTTTTTTTAACTTACTACTGCCGAGAGATATCTATTCAATTTTTTTTCTTTAGGTCGGACTCGTACCTGATTTTGTTTGTTACCATGAGTCTTCTATGATGTACGCATATATGATTTTTGTAAAGTACTTTGTTTTTCTTTTTGGTTAATGTAAACACGCAAAACATCTATGTTATTCAGTGAGCTTGTTGTCGTTCTTTTTACTGCCTTACCTAGACAAATTCTTTTGGCACATCGCCAGGGGGTACTTGTACTAACCCGTTCATAGGATTGTTTATTATAAAAATTCTTTCTATATTTTAGTACAACTTATGTTTTTTTATGTCTTTTCCTCTTGTTTGGATGATTGCTTCTAGGACTTTTAAAAGCGCTTCGTTCTAGTTGTTTTAGAATACACAATGACTTTTGGGAGTTTTCTTATATTCTCAGCTTCCTTGTTTGTTGCTATAGGGGATCCAGGCCCCCGCTTTTTTATGGTTTCTCTTTTTGTTTAGTGTGTTGCCCTGTACATTTATATTTATATGGATTTTACATATTTTCTTTTGTTTGGTCTTATCCATAATTTTAACATAGAATTTTATTAGGTAGGGGTGTGGTTTTTGTTGCCGATAACTTTTCTTTCGCATCAAAATACTTTCTTATGCCGTTTGTTTATCCGCACGATACGGGTTTTTGTCCGGAATAGTACATTTTTTTGTTCGGTACTTGCTATACTTTAAAGAGATCCGGGATTCTCACTAATACTTAGATGACTTTAGTTACGACCGAGGCAGGTAGGACTAATGATATTAAACAACTTATGCAAATCTAAGGATTCCCCGCAGTATGTTACTGCTGCGAGACAGTAAGTAAATAAATTAGTACGTAGCATAAGGAGAGGACTCTTTCCGCAAAAGGTAATTCTACTTCTATTCCATAAAGGAGAGTTTTTGATCTCCGATCCTTAAATCGACCTTATGTTTTAATTATACATTTATTTATTTATTTATTGTTTTCCAGTGAAGCTCTTTTATGAAAGGGTTTAGTCGTTATTAAAAGAGAAGGCTCCCTGCGTGCGGTCTTGTTTTTTGAAAATCTATCTGTTTATCTCTATGCGTGAAAGAAAGATCCAGGCCTTTTCTCTATGCACTTATCCTATTTTTATATCCACGCTTTGGATTTTCGCTTTTGTGAGTTGTTCCACATATTTTTAGGTTTTTGGATTTGTTCATGAGGCCTTCTTTTTATAGGTTGATGTTGTTTCTCTCTCTTCTTTCCACTTTCTATCTTTTTATATTTCTAATCCAATGTTTGCTTTTGTGTTTCTTATTTCTGGAACAGTTTTTGTGAAAGGACTCGGTAAAATAGTATTTTCATACTTTAAGGCCTTGCCCCACAATAAAGAATGTTTCTTGTTGCACATTTCTTGGATATTTTATGAAAGAGTAATCTGGGCTTAAATGCTATGTTGAGGAACTGCCGGTTAACTCGTGGATATTCTATAGAAAATGACTTGACATGCAAAAATAAAAATAAGAAGAGGGAAACTCTTTCGTTGGCGAGTTACTCCGAGATATTGCATGTACCTTATGATTTTTCTTTCTCTTAAAAAGGTTTTCACGCCCTTCTTCTCTGGTTGCTTATTATTATTATTTCGTCACTGTTTTGCTTAATCTATCAGCTTTCTTTTTCTTATTTTTCGACTTTATCAACTCTTGTTTTTAGCGCGCTCCGTTTATTTCAGAATTTCCATTATTCACTCACGCATTTCTTATGCAAGAAGAGTAATTTCATCGGTTTAGCAAGCTCCAACCACGAATGGTATTTCGAATATTCTTTGGAAATATTTTCAGCGCATTATTTTTCTTAGTCTAAATATATTCATTTTACCTGCCTTACGTGCGAATAATGTTTCTGGGCTCTGTGAATTTGAGGTATACGCTTGCTGTCTTATTCTTCAAAGCATGCTTTTTTTTTTCACTACGCTGCTGAGTTGCTGCGTCTCGGCTTTCATTAGTTTCGCAACTTTGGCACGGTCTTTAATTATTTTGTTTTAATGATTGTTTTGTTTTTTGGCGAAATGCCGAAAGACTTTACCCTAGACTCAATTGCAAAGTTTCTATCTGATTTTTGATTTTTTTTACCCCATAACTTGTTATATTACTTATGGGCCCAGACGGAGACCCCGTATTTTCCCTTCTTTATTTTTTTTGTTTCTTTTTGAATTATAAAATCTGAGCCGCGGGATCATTCGATATTTTTACACTCTGTATTAAGTAGAATTTATTCCTCTTTTCGCCGAATTTTTCTGTCCGACATGGGATGTGGGCCTTGCACACAGGCCTTGAATAAGAATTTTTAATCCAATAGGGCCTAATAGTATTGCTTTCCGGGGACAGTCCTTTGTCCTAAAGAATTAAATTCTGTCGTCTATCTGTTTTCGTTCTTTCATAGAAAGATTTTTCTTGGATTAGCTTCTCTAAGGTTACAGCGCTTCTTTTTTACATTGCTTTTACTTTCCCATGTTTTCTAATATTACCTTCGTATTTATTCCCTAAACCTTTTCCCTGTTGATATGTTGTATTTTTGCGGACTCCTTTAATATAATTCTTCTATCTTGAGAAGTTTCTATGTAAGCCAAAGGTTTCCGTAGAATGATAGTCGGGACGGAATCTGCAGAATGTTATTTCAACACCAAGCTTTTCGGGCGCGTAGTTTGCATTGTTTTAATCAAAGGTCTTTACCGTTTTTCTTTCTATGTAACCTTTCCTTTTGTTTTGTTGTTTCTTTTGGGGACCTTATTGAGGTCAAGGGCTGCTATTCTTTTTTTCTTTTCTGGTTTGGTCACAGGTATATAATTTTGCAAGAAGGGCTTTGTCATTGGTGGAAATGGGGGTCGCTTGGAGTATTCCGAGAAAATTTTGAATATATAAAGACTTTTAATTAATTTGCTCTTATCCTTTTTTCGGCTTTCCGATCTTCTTTGTCTGAATTCTTTCTTAATTGTATGGGATTTTTTGTACTGTCATTCCTTATTTTGATAAATTTGGTGATTTTGCAGAATATTTCTTGGCTAAGGTTTGTTGCATGGTTTTTTTGTTCCTTAATTTCTGCCATTAGATCTTTTGTTAGGCTTTGGGGGCACGGTAACTTCTGCGAATACGCAAACTTTGCGTATTCTCGACCTAGCTTCTCCTTCCACTTATCCTATAAATTGTATATGTCTTTGATTGGCAAGATTTTTAAATAAATAGTTCTAAAAAATCTAAAAAGAATTGGTTTCTTTTTCTCTCTTCCCAAGTTTATAAAGAATCTTTTGTAAGCTTACTTTCTTGATTTAGAGGATTTTTTAATAGGCGATATTTAAGAAAGGCTTTAAAAAGGTTTACTAGCATATCAAAATGTATGGATTACTAGGTTGGGATCGAACTATGTTCCTAGTTCATACTGTGGTTGGTAAAGGAGGGGGTCCTTAGAGTAAAAAGAATTCTTTGGCCCAAGTCTTTAAATATTATTTGTTCTAATTCTTTATATTTTACCTTCAAGGGCTGCCCTTTATCGACATAGTTTCATTATTTTCCCAGCTCCCCTTGTTATTTGTGACTCATATTGTCTCATGTATGGGATTGGTTTTTCATTACGGGTGCCCTCTACAAACGCAAAATCTGTCATACATTAAATAAAACAGGAATGTTTCTTTGATTTATAAACGAGCAACGGAAAAATCTAAGGAATACTTTCTGTTGACCTTAAGATTAGGGGTGTATTTGTTACTTTTTGGAAAAATCTACGCAATATTTTTTAACTTTTGTTCCTGCTTTTTATTTGTAAAGCTTAGAAGTACTCTTTCAGCACTTCTTGACGAAAAATGTTTTGTTTTCATTGTTGAATTGTAACTAAGGTTTTTTGCAATTAATTATAATAAAATTTGAGGATGTTTTGCAATCGAAAGTATTTGTTAATTTGTGATCTATTTATATTTACCAGATCCGTTTTTATTTAGTTTTCTTTGTTTGACTGCATGTTGTTCGCTTGCTTAATTTAGATTTTTTTTACTTACTTGTATTTTCATTTTTTTTGTTTTTGAGGCATTTTTGGCATCAACAAGATCTTATTTTGCCAATTAGACTGCAAACTGCATTTTTAGTAATTAGAAAAATAGCAAAAGTCAGCGGCATTTTTTCATTTAGCTTTTTTTATTTGCTTCTGATTCTTTATTTATACGCTCGTTAAAGATGTTGATTTGTTGCTAGACTATAGGTTCTAAGTGGAAAAATAGAAAGGAAATATCTCTTTTTTCTCCCCAATCCAAAATTTCTTTCTTAGGAAAGTCGTAAATTTCTTATTTTCCAGCCTCAAAAGTTTTCTCCATCGTTACTATTAACTAGCTCTCTGTAATGGTTGAGCTTAATTTCTTTCATTATTAGGTAGAATTTCTTATTCCTTTAACTAATTAACTAAATTGTGTTTGAGAAAGCATTTACTCCTTCTGTTGTCTACTCGATTGTTCTTTTTTTCCAGGGCATCTTTAAATTTTTCTTTAATAAATCCCACCTTCCTATACTTAGACGTCTTAAGGATTCCTTGGTAGATGTAAAAAAAACTGAATTCTTATCAGCTAAAATTTACATTTATGCAAACAAATTCTAAAGTTCTATTTATTTATTTATTTGGATCGGCTGCTCTTTTTGATCTTTAGCAAAGTTTCCTTGAAAGGAAGTTATTAATAAAAAGATAATAATTTAGTGAGTTAAAATTAACTTAGGTTGAGTGCAATCAACATGTAATTGGTTTAATTAAAATTATAGTATTCGTAAATTTTAGCCAGTCTTTGAGGAGTTGTATTAGTTGTGTATTCTTCAAAAGTGTAGTGTTGCTTGACTAGATGGATCTATCGAACGATCACGCAGACATTTCGAGTTTTAGTTTTTTATGAGAAGGGTATTGGGAAGGGGGACCCACCCACTCTTTATCGATAGAATTGTGTTCGTAAAGTTGGCAATCGATGTTTATTTAATTGGATAAAAATAATGCAAATTTTCTAGACGTTCTCCTTGATTATATTTACAGACTTGTATTTATTCAAGGACTTTATATACATAATATATATATGTAATTCTGTTAAATAAAATTTTAATAGATTTTAAGCTTTTAATTCAGTGATCTAATTTAGTAGAATATATTTATATATAATAAATATTAGATATAGATGTATTTTAAATCTATAAAAAAATAAGCAACAAAACAATTATTATTATATTTTTTATTTAGTGTATATAAATTTTCGAATTTTCTTTTTTGTCTTCGTTTTCCAGCTCTCTTTTGTATGTAACCGCGGGCTTTTACTCTTGGAAAGTTTCGAGTTATTGTATAAAAACAAGCGCATTTCGCGCGATGTTTGGAATTGTGTTTTCAAAATCTCCTTTTTTTTAAGGAAAGAATTGATTTGACACCGATCATAAGCTTTTTTAGTTATTTTCCTGAAAGTAGTTTGTCTTTTAAAATTTTTTTTGATCTGCACGGATTCTGCTGTGTTCGTTTATTCATTTTATTTAATTTTCTATTAGCTTTTTGAAGTGTGTTTGGATATTAGTGCGATTCCTTTGTTCAGGCAAGGGCTTTTTTTTGTTGGTATTTTTGTCAATTGGACTTTGAAATTTTACAAATGCTTGCGACAGTGGATCTACGCTTTTCTTTATATCTTTCCCTTTGTAGAATATTTAGTTGTTTGTTAATAGGTCTAATTAGTAAATATTTTTATTACGATCTTATCCTGCCATAGTCTCTGCATTCGCTTTGTTTTTCTATTTGGTTGTATTTTGTCTTCAATTATATTTTTTAGTTTTTTCTTCTTTCTTTTATTTATTTTATTCTTGGTTTTTTCTTTGTTCTTCCCTCGTACTTTTTTGTAATTGGGACTTTTGCTTATTTAATTCTATTTTTTAGATTTAGGATTCTTTTAGACCAAAATCCTTTTGCTATTCCAGCAGTAGGAATTTTCTTATTTAGTCATGGTTGCCCGTTCGATCTTGTAAGAGTTCTTTATCCTACTCCATTCTTATGATTTTTACCCTTATTTCCATTTGAGGGCAGCTTTTTTATTAAGTACGGCTTGGATTTTGTTCTTTGGTCACGCGAGATAAGCCTTTCTTCATCCCACAGTTTTTCTCAAATAACTTTAGTGGATTTTTTTATTGGACAAAACTCTGAGACTTGTTTCTCAATAAATTTTTAATAATATTGTTCTTTTATTCTATCCTAGGTTTCTTAAGATGTTGCTATCTTGCATGTATTTTCAAGAGTCTTGTTTATTTTATATAATTCCATACGGACCTTCTTTATACCTTATATTATTATATAAACCTACCTGTAACTTTAAATCTTGATCACTTTTTTAAAGATAGATTCTTTCTATACGTTTACCTAGCAATATTGAATTAGCCTTAATCTTTTTGTCTAAAATTAAGGTTAATATTATAAGAAGTATCTTTTTATCGCCCTAAACACTTTTTCCTGTCTCTCTTTTTTATTATATTATATACTAAATCATCCACTATATCATTACATTCAACAAGTTTGACACTTTTTCTTTAGAAATATTTCTTTATCTTTGTATTTTGTTTCTATTCTTTTCTTGTCCGAGGCCCTTTTTCAAAGACACAAGTTTGTTAGTAGCAGTCTAACATTAACGTGCACTTTATATATTTGACTTTTTGGTTTTTATGACGGAATACTGCAAGAAGGATAAGCTTTCTCCTTACTTGCTTTCCATTTTTTCTCTGCTTTTACGGAAATAAATGGACGATAACTCTTTTTTTTATTATTGCTTTTTCTTTTTAATTAAAAATAGACGACAATTCTGATTGTTGCAATTTTCTCTTTTTTCTATTTTTATTTTCGATCTCTTGTTTCTTTGTTTTTTCTCACTTCTTAATTTCTTGTTTTTCTCTTTCTTTTTTCTTTCGACCACAACTCCAAGATTAAAATTTCTACTTCTTTTTGTTTCTTTGACAGGGTATTTTATTTAAAACCTGTGAAATACCCTTTTATTAGCCATGAAAGGAGCGACAACAAAAGTAATATAGAGGAATGATCAATCGAAAGATATTTTTAAATACAAAACGGATAAAAATAAAAAATGTTTTTATTCTCCCTGGTTTTTGTTTTGTTATAATGTTCATTTGTGAAATATGTACTTTAAGTGGATGGCTTACAAATTAGAAGTGGTTTTTTAATTTCTGAGAAAATGCTAGCTTCTTTTTTGTAGTGCTCCTTCTCTTATTTTGCTTTTATTTGCCTGTCATATATATGATGGTTCCGGTTTTATTGTCGTCCATGCTTCTATAATAAATCATAAATGATTTTTTTTGTTTATCTTTTTTTGTATTTCAAAAAACAAAAATAATTGCTTTCACTTAGGTTGCTGTTTATTTTCTGTTAATAAAAAATAGTTTAGAAATAATTAATTAATAATAGAAGCCTTTTACTAACAGAGAATTTTCTACCCCTCCTACTTGGGATTTAGGAAAAATCTATTAAATTGTTCTTTTGTATATTTTATATTTGAATAAATTTTGTTTTCTGTTTAGTATTTATAGTATTTCAATAATATATATCATGTATATATAAAATATAATATGGGGTAGATTTTATTGTCGCTCTTTCATATTCTTTAATGTTATCCAATCTTTTCTTCTTTTCATTATTTTTCGTATGGTATTTTTCTCTTCACAAACTTTCAGAATTCTTTTTTCTGCCTTGTATAATAGGATTTCTTTGGGAGAGATCTGGCAAGGGCCTAAAGATTTGTTTATTTCGTATTTAATGTAAAATTTTATTTTTATGTTCCTTGGTTTTGTCTTGTTTTTTTTCATATTCCCTTTTTGAATTGATCATTCAATAGTATTTTTGAATTTATTTAGTTTTTTTTTAACTAAACTTATTACTTATAGTGCATTGTTGCTATTTGGTTTCCACTATACTTTTAATTCTATAGTTATTTGTTTTTTTTGTTTTCTCGTAAATAAAAATAGGCATTTTTGATTCTTTAATTGCTAATAGTTATTTATTTATCCATCAGAAAGCAATCCTTGTAAAATTTTTTCTGTTGTATTGGGAAAACGGGATGCAATTTTATCTAGAATTTTTTTAATGTTTCGGAAATATCTTCACGAATAATTTTAATTATATTATAATTTTAGAATAGATCATAAATGATGTTATTAAAAAAAAAATTTTAGGATCCTTTGAGCTAATATTAGAGCAAAGATACCTAAGCTTACCCTAATTTGGTTTTGATCAGTTACTCGTGAACAGGCGGGAGATTCCAGTGTGGGATTCTTTTTATCGATTTTTATTCTATCTTTTCTTCTTTATTTCCTACCTATTCTATTTCATTTTCTCTCCAAGAGGGGCTCCTTGTTTTAATATGTAGCATTGGGTTGACTGTTCACTTACAAAAGCAATTAGTATATAATTTAGGGAGGACACCAATATTTCTATGAATTTTTGCTATGCATTTCATGGCGCAGTCCTTTGGAAGGATGAATTCTCGGTAAGTTAAGTATTATATTACAAGGTGATAATTCCAAAACAATTATAAATAATTATTTAAGAGTTTTTTATTAATATGTTTTTTCTATTTAAGAATAGAGACTTATTTTTTTAGCATTTTATAGGTTAAAAGAGCTCTTGCTCATTAAGTACAAAAGTAAAATTTAAACAAAGGGAATTTTTCGCTGGTGTACGAATTTTTTTTAAGGTTATTCTTTATTTTTGGATTATTAACTCTGTTCAAGAGGGCCTCTATTGGGCAAAATATATAGTTTGTATAATTCTTAACAAGGAAGGGCCTTTTTGTGTTTATTTTGAATTTTACGCCTCCTTTATCTATCTTTTGGGAATCTAAGCTATGACCACATTTTTCACTTTGGGCTTTTTCCAAACCATAAAACATTACTTTCATAGTTTAAGTAATTCTATTTTGTTTTAAATATAATTTAGATATAAATAAAACAGATTAAGTATAAAAATAAATAAAAAATTAATATAAATATTATTTCATACATAGAATATCTATTTTAGCCGCAACACAAGCCTAGCCCCAGGTGGTTTTTGTCGGTTAAAAGAAGTAGTTCGGTGTAACAGACTCTGTCCCGTCGGGGACACACCGTCCCTATTAGTTGGTGTTTTTTCATTGTTCTGGATGGATTTTTTTACTTGCTTCGATTTCGACTCTTTGTTATTTTTTTGTTACTTTATTTTGTAGCTAAGTGTGCTTGTTGAATATGATAGCACTTTGTATTCTGTTATGGTAAGACTCCTTATTTAAGGAATGTATTTGGTCGTTGTTGCGGAGATAAGTTGGATGGTTCTTCCACGGGATTTCGGGACTTCTTAAATATAGAAATTAATATCTTATGTTCGTGTTGACTTTATATTTCTTTCCGTGTTTGATATTTGTGTTCTTTTCCAACAGTTTTTTTATTTTTTTCATATCTTTATTATTTTTTACATTCTTTCTTTCGTGTTTTTTTTCTCTTGTGTTTTAAGTATTCTTTTAATTTAAAGATTTTCTATGCACTCATCTTTGTTATTTAAATTTTCTCGGCAAAGATTTTTAATTGATCCTTGTTTTCTCAAAGCTCTCTGAACTAATTAAGTGTAGTCAATTTCTGAAAACTCCGTGAGCAAAGACACTTTTTCAATTTTTCTTTACAATCTTTAAAATTATTTTTCTAATTTTTACAGTTAACCAGAATTTTTCTTTTGTGGAATCCGTTGGATATGATTTGTTCTTTACTTTTTTTCTAAGTTTCGTTTCGGTATTATTTTATTTATTTTGTTGATCTATCTTTTCATTTTTCTTGTTTTTTTACAAGACTAAAACACACTCTTGATACATTTGCGAGTGCTAATACTTCTTACGAGAAAGCTTTTATTGTGTTTTTTTATTTTTGCGTCTTTTTCATTTCAATTGAAAGAATATAGTCCTTGTTTAAAGAAGGGATCCGTATTTTTTGCTTTCTAATCTTATGGGACCATTCACCTTGCTTTATTTGCTATGCTCTCGACCTTTTCTATATTTTTCTTTATTGTATTTTTGTTGTTTCCGCTTTTCTTCTTTTCTTTATCTATCTATTTCTTTTTTACTCTTTGTTTTTCAGGCATGCTTTAGTTTTAGTACTTTAATATTATTTATAATATACTAATTATTTATACTATACTAACTTATATACTAATTTATACTATATACTTTAATATTTTATATTATAATAGTATTTATTACATATTATATTAAACTTTATATTAAAACTTTATATTAAAACTTTGTTGATGAGAAGGTTTATTTGTTTTTTGCAGGTATCTTGTATTCTTTCTACCAGCATGGAGATAGGAAGGATGGCATATTTTTCCTGTAAACTACCTTTTCCTTCTTTTTTCTTCTTGCTTATTTTTTTCTTGGAAAGTTTATTATTTAAAAAGCTTTTATTCTATGCGTTGGTTGTTTCTTGGTTATAACTTGTGTTTTTGGTGTACCTGTCTATATATAATATATTATTTGTTATTTTCACTTTTTTAATTTGTTTGTTGATTGCAAAAAAAAAAGACGACAACAACTGTTTTTTTTTATTTTTTGAAAACTGGACTAGAACACAGGACAGCTCTTTCTTTTCTTTATTTTTTTCTTTGTTTGATTTCTTCCTATATTTTGGGGTATCTCTTTTCTTTTTTGTTCTAAGCTTTTATTGTGTTTGGCTAGTTGTTTAGAATAAATGGTGTTGACTTTACAATCTTTTCTTTTGCAGTGCTTGTCATTTCCAGTAATGTTTGTCTGCGCGAACTTTCTTTCTTTCGTTATTTTGAATTTACCCATATTTTTTGTTTGTTTCAAAGGCAAATTTAAACTAGAACAAGTTTCTTTTTTAATTAATAGGTGAAACTTTATACTGCCTTTGCTACTAGCATTATGAGAGATTCTCTAATTATTATTATGTTGTAGGCGTTTTGTTATTGTTCTTTCTTATATTTTCCTTATTGTTGTTTATTCTAAGTTTTTTTTTCTTCTTTGGTTTTATATTGTTTTGTCTTGTTCGCTCTCCTTTTGTTTGTTCTTTTTTTGTTACGGGTTTTCATTGTCTTTCTTTATTAGGTAAGGAAGAACTTTTTTACAGGAGCTTTCGGGACCCATATTTCTCTTTATTTTTTGTTCTTTCATCAACTTTACATGTGTACATTTCTTCTTCGTTATTTTATTTGTATTTTGCTTTTTTTATATTTTGGTAAGGCTGATAAATCTTCTTTGTCTTCTTTTTCAGCCTTCTTTCTCTGCTTTCCGTTTTCGCAGCAGGGATCGAGCCTTTGCTCTTTATGTTCTGTTAGTGATTCGGTATTCTTTGTTTATATTTCGCTCACTAGATTTTTTGCATGCGTGCATTCCCATCCTGTGCTTTTTTGTTTTGTGTTAAAACCTCGGTTTTCTATTAGGGCAGGAGTTTGACTGTGTGTTTCATTGCTTTTATTTTTCTATATTAGGATCCTTTTCTATCTTTCCCCTATCTTTTTTTTGTTTCGTTTTCGATTCTTTGTATTATATAAGAACCCTAATTTCTCAGGGTCTTTGCATCTTTACTTGTTAAATTGTTTTGTATTTCAAAAAAGTCTTTTGGGTTTCAAAAATAAGGTTTGAAACATGTTTGGTTAGGCTGGTCCTGGCGTCTAGCAGGTAGGAAGGAATTCTAGTCATTGTTTTTGATTGAAGTTCCAAGATCTTTGGCATTTCCTGCCTAAAGTGTTTGCTTTTTTTGTCTTTGCTTTTTGGAATTTGCGGTGTTTTTTTAGAGTCTTGAGTTTTTTGGTTTATTTTGGTATCTTTGCTTTCTTGTTTTCTTTTCTTTGTTCCCAATCTGACATATTTTGTTCAAGTGGTTTTTATTCAAATGTGTGGGCGGTGATCTAAAGTTAGTATTTGCTCGCTACTCCAAAGTTTTGTTATGTCTATTCGGGGATGAATAGTATTTCCAGATCCTTTTTTTTTGCCCTTCTTTTTCGACTTTTTTTAATCTTTTCTTTTTTTGTTTCTTATCATCCTCGATTCAAAAAAAAAAAAAAAGAAATGGTTAGGTTTGTCTTACTTTTGTCATCGCCAGGGTCTTTTACTTTTTTGTAAGGAAGTGTGCTTTCTTAGAGGGACTTTTTCAGTTCTTTTTACAAATAGAGTATTTAGTTGCTCGCTTTTTGTCGTGACAAGTAGTTCTTTGGTTTTCTAATTGTTTTTGATTCTAGTTTTGATTCAATTTGATTGTTGTTGGAAGTTTTTATTGGTTATATGTGGGAGATTCTGAAGGTAGGTCTATTATCCTTTTATTTCAATTTCAAATCTTTTCTCCAAACTTCTTGCTATTCATGATAAGTACTTTGTTGGTTTTTGTTGGTTCTTTTTTGGGCTTTTTCCGGTCAGACAAGTAGCTTTTCGAATCTTTTCGTTATCCTAGTGTCATCCTGGTTTTTTTTGCTTTTGTTTCAAATGGTATTTTTGGCTTTCTTTTTTAGGGCATGACATAATTTGTTCGTATATGTGGTTTTGCAGAGTGGGAGTTTTTTGAGTTGACCTCGTTTCTTTTGTTTGACTGTTTTCTCTTTCGGCGTTCCTCTTTTTTTCTTTTGCTTTATTTGTTTTTGTTTTGACTTTTTTATTTTTTCTCGTGTTTAAGATTCTTCTTTATTTTTCTTCTTTTTTCTTGTTATTTTTGTTTTTACAAAAAATATTTTGGAATGGTGCGTCAAGTAGTTCTTTGCTTGTTCGCGCTTTACGGTTTTGTTTTTTTCTAATTTTATTTTATTATTTTTTGTCGCATTATTTTTTTATTGTCTTCTATCTATCTTTTAAATAATAGGGATTTTTCGATGTTTGTTCTTTTATTTCAAGATAAGATAAGTCTCATTTTTACAATTCTGTTATTAAGAATACGGGGTGAGTGCTCGGGTCTTTATTTAGTCTTGAAAATCCCTATTTTTGGAGTTAATTTGGCATTTGTTTTTGATTTCTTTTTATTTAAATATTTCTACTTCAATGGGTTCAATAGGAGGGGCTGCTTGGGTATGAATAAGAATTCCCGTCCGTCATATTGTATACTTCAAATTTTTTGACTAGAACAATAACGTTTCTTTTATCATTTCATTGTAATCTAAAACCATTTCATTTTTATTGTTACGTGATTTTTGTTGTTTTTTCTTTTTTTTCTCTTGTTGTTCTTTTCTCTTTTTCGGTTTTTGGTACTTCTTTTTGAGAACTCTTTTTCTTTTTTCATTCTTCTTTGTTTTTTCTTTCTCCAGTTTTTCTTTGCCGTTCTTTTTTCTTCCTGTTTTCTTTGCTTGAACTCCAGTTTTTCTGTTTTAAGGGTCTTTATTTAGGGTTTCATTCGCAGGTATTCTATTTCTTTCTGTCATCAAAATTTGGGTTTTTCTGATTGTGGAATTTTCCCTGTAGATTGGTGTCTTTCCTTTGTAAGGTGCTGCAGGTATTTGTGAATCTCTGTTTTTTTGTTTCTGTCATTTTTGCTGTTCCGCTTTGTAGTGTGAGTTCCTTTGAATTTGCAGAGGGTTGTTTTGGAAGTGCTTTCTATTGTCTTTTCTTTTTCTCTGTTTTTTCTTCTGCGATTCTTTTGTTTTATTTTGTTCTCTATCCTATCTTTCGGCACTTTTTTGTTTTGATTCTTCTTTCTTTTTGTTGTCTCTTATTTTTTCTATTGTTTTCTCCTTCTCTCGTTCTTTTATGACTTTGCCTGACTCTTGCTCGTTTTTATTGTTTTTTTGTCTCTGCTTTCTCTTTTTTTAACAAGTAAAGTAGAATCTGTAGCAAGCTTTCCAACTTCTCCGCGGTAAGAGCAATGTTAAATAATAACAAAAAAATCAGATTTCAAATCTAACTCACATTGTAGTAGATATTGTTGGAATTAGTAGAGCTCTGTAACTATGGAATTCGTGTAAGTGAGGTATAAATTTCAAATCAATTAGGAGAAATCTTGAATTACTTTTATTGGCACAAGATTCATGGTCAAGAAGATCGGAGAAGAAAGAGACGAAATAAGAAAAAAAGAAGAGTTTTCAAGTGTCGAAGAAGAGAAAGAAGAAGCAATAAAAAGTAGAAAGACAAGGTTTCTTGAGAAGGTGGTTATAGGTCGACTGAAAAAGGAGGGGCAGGAATATAATTTCTATGAGGAGGGTTCTTTCCGAGGGCGAGTAAGAGGTGTCCAGGTCATCATAGAAAAATATTTACAAAAATTGAATGCAAATTTTGGATTGTAGAGGTTTTTAATGGAATAAATTACTACAAAACAAATGCTACAAATTACTTTTAAAGGAAATATTTATATATTATTTCTTAATTTATTGTATGAAATATTTTTTTAGGTTAGATAGATAACTATTTAGTTCTTATTAATAAATATTAATATTATAAATTAATAATATAAGAATATTGAATTGTTTAATTTATTAAATAGAAAATGGAATTCTTTCGTTTAGGCATTTTTCAAGAGATTCTCTAAATTTCAAAGAATGTTGTAAGGTTTAACCCCTTTCGTGCAAGATTTTTTTCAGTGTTTTATGGATATTCTCTTTGTTGTTACCATTTTTGGACTTTGTATAGTTTTTGTATGGATCTGTTTTTTTGTCTTTTTTTCTTCTTCTTTTTTGATTTCTTTATAGACTTTCTTTTTTCTCTTTTTTCCTTCATATTTCTTCTCTAGTTTCTAGTTCAGGAACTTTTCTGTGCCAGGTGGTTAGTTCTTTATCCCTGAGGAAAACCTATATGCCAACAGGCAGCGGCTCTGTATACTTTGGTCCAATAGGCTTCGGAAGCTTTGGGCCAAGAGATTTCTTGCACCAAAGGTCTTGTGGGTCTGATTCCAAATAAAAGGAAACCCCAAGGCCCGCTGGAATTGAACCAAAGTCTCAGGTTTTGGTAACCTACGTTCTACTTAGATGAACGGAGAATGCTTTTATATTCATTAAAAGTTTTAACAATGAATATAAAATATAATCTTCTTAATTTAATTGAGTTTATTAAAAAAGTTAAAATGTATGTAATATTTATCTTTTTTATTATATTATAATAAAAGAATTTTTTACATTATGAAATAAATAATAAATGGCATTCTCTATTTTATGAAAAGGGGAATTTTTTTGTTTAGGACAGGATCCATTTTGCGCGTTCTTGTAGCAGTATATTAGGCCCATGGTGTTTCTTCGGCATAAAAATCTCTTCCTTGTATTTCTTTGAGAATCCTGTGGGTTTTTTTAGGAGGTTCTCGATTCATAGAATTTTCGCGTTCAATTTTAGACAAAAGGTGTTTTTGTTTGTTGTGAAGATTTACATTATTGATTGACATCTACTTGGTTTTGGCATTATCAAAGGGCCGAACGAGTAGTTGTTTATCTTTCTTTATTATTTTCTTTGTTTATTCTCGTTGATATTTTCTGACTCTTTTTGTCGTTTTCTTTCTGAACCCTTTTTTTTGTTCACTCTTTTTCTTTTATTTTGTTTTGGACAGATTCTGCTATTTGTACTTGCTTAATGTCATTTGCGGAAGGTTTTTGAATGTGATTCGAGGATTCTTCTTTAGATAATTTATTCGCTAAGTGATTGCTTGCTCACTTCTGTATGTATGTATATTTTTATGTTTTCTTTTGCGTTTTTTTCATGTTTTGCTTCTTGTTCTATTTTTTTTATCTTCTACTCTTTTTCTTTTTTTTTTATAATTTTCTTCTTGTCTTTTTTTGCTTCTTTTTTGTTCTCGGCCTTTCTTTAGGAAAACTTTAATCTAGGTTGAAATAGTTTTGTAAATTTTCATTAAAGGGGTTCATGGATCCGTTTTTTAACTAAGAAGATCCTTCTATTTGGTGCACATTTTTTTTTAGAAATTATATTTGGAATCTGGGCGCAGTGCTTATTTACCTATTTTTGGTTGCTTATCTGCATTCAGTCCTTTTTCTATGCTTTTGTTTTTTCTTTTTCTTCTTTATTGTCTTTTGTTTGTTGTTTTTTTGCTATCTCTTCTCTTTATTTTTCCTTTGGTTCTTTTTCTTCCTCAACATTTTTTCTTGTTTAAAAAATTATTTACATAAAATCTTTTTCTTTGGTTTTGGAATTTTTTTTTAGCTGGAGTTGGTTTTTCCGTCTTTCTTCTCGTCTCGGTCGGGATTAGTTTTTTTGAATTCCTTTATGGGCATAATGGACCTTTACCTATAAAATAAAATGCTCCCGAATTTCCTTATTATTTAATAAATATAAAAATATAAATGTTATTTAATATTGGTGTATTAAAGCATTCTTTTCTGGAAGAAGCTTTTTTTCTTTAGCTCTTTCTATTCTAGTTTTTTCTAGGAAACTATATTCTGTAAATCTCAGCAAGCAAACTCTAGCTCTCAGCTCATCAGGAGTATTTTGGAAAAATAAGTTGCGAGGAAGCAATTGATTGAATTTTTTATTTATATATTGATTCTTTGAATTATGCTTTTTTGTTATAGCTGTATTTCTCAGGGTTTTTGTTTTATTGTTTTTTAATCTACTCGAATTCTTTTTTCCTTTTTCTGCTTCTTTTATGTCTTTTATGCTGTCCATATTTTTATTTCTACAGGTACTTTTTTTCTCTTTCTGATCGTTATTCGTATTCGCTTCCTGTTTATCAAGGGCTGGCACCAGAGTTTTTCTCTTTTTCTTCTTTTTTCCTCTCTCTTCTTCTTCTTTGTTCCTTTTTTCTTTTTGTTTTTTCTTCTGATTCTTCTTATTTTTTCTGTTCTCTTGTTTTTCTGTTTCCACTTTGTTTTCTGTTTTGATTTCTTGGTATTTTTGTTATTTATTATACTTTTTAATGGAATTGCATTTTATCTATTGTTTGCTTTGTCTAGATTTTTATGTTTTTCTTTGTCTTTCTGAAGTTGTTCACGTATATTTGAAGATCTTGAGTAGAGATGTCTTTTTCCTCGATTCTTTTTCTCTGTGCTTTTCTTTGTTTTTTTCTTATTTTTTCAGAACTGGATTCTCTGTTCTTCTTTCTTTTTTTGTCTTTCTTTTCCCCTTCTCTTCTATTTTTTCTCTATCTTTCTTCCTCTTTTGTTGGTCGGTCTGCTCTCTTTCTTTCTCTTTGGTCTTTCTTGTTCTACTTATTTTTTTGTTTTTCTGCATTTTCTTTTTTTCTCTTGTTCTTTTTTTCTTCTCTGCATTTCTGGTGTTTTCTGTCGAGGATTTCCTTATTCTTTTCACGCGGATCTGTCGATCTCGTTCTTTTTTCCCTTGGTTTCGCTTTTCGTCTTCGTTTGGAATTTTTGATCTCTCCCTCTTTATTCCTTGTTATAAGGAACCCGAGGTTGGCAGTCTCGTTGTGTACCTCGGCCAGGAAGTTTCGTTCTTTTTCCTTTTTTTCTATCTTTCTTTTTAACCTTTTCTTCTGATTCTGCTGGACCTCCTCTCCTTCTTTCTGTTTCTTTCTTTTGCTTTTTTCTCTCCTTTCTTTTTTTGTTCCTTTGTCTTGGTTTGCTTCTTTCTTTCTTTCGGACTTTTTTCCCTCTTTGTTCTTCTTTTTCCGTTTTTTCTTCTGATTTTTTCTCGTCTTTTTTTCTGGTTTTTTCGTTGCTTCTAGTTTTGTTTCTTTTGTTTTTTACTCATTCACTTGGCGCGAGGTATTGCTGTTCTGGTCTTTGTGTACGGGATAGTAAGCTTACGGTCATATTTTTTTAGATTCCAAAAAGGGTTGGTTATTTATTATTATTTCCTTTGCATTAAGTGTGCTTTGTTCCGGGGTCCCTTTTCTCTTTTTGCTATTCCGCGTATAGTTTTTCTTTTTCTTGTTGTTCAGTTTTATTATTTCAACTTTGTTTGTATCATTTTATTTTTCTCTTGTTTGTTTTAATTTTTACATTTAGTGACTCTTAGAAATTGAAAGTTGTGACTCATTCAATATAATTCTAGATAGCCTTTTGTCTTATTGAACTGCCAGGAAGAATATGAGTTTTATAAGATGGGGTCTTTTTCGCTCGACGTGCATGCACCTTCTCCTAATTTCCTTTCAAGGAAATTTCCTACAAACTCTTCTGGATGGTAGATGATTTCTTTTTAACTTTAAAATTTCTTTCTCTCATCATCTTTTATTCTCTTAGCTTCTTCGGTGTTTTGGAACTTTTCTTGATCCAAGTCTTTTCAACTAGCTCCCCATTCTCTTAACCTCTACTAAGGTTTTTCCATTACTATAGTTTTTTATATTGTTTTGGAGAATCTTTTTTGTTTTCTTCCACTACTGTGTTTATGCTTTTTAGATTTTGCCTTCGAAAAGTTTTCAATTTTGCATAATATATGTCCCTAATTAATTCTTTTGTTTTCGTGTTTGATTTTTCTCTCCGGTTGTGTTGTTTTATCGCAGTTGTTAATTTTTGCAAATGAAGTGTTCGCAGAGGGTTTTGCTCTATTTTGTTTTTTTTCCTATTTTTCTTGTTTCTCCTTTTCTCTCTTTTTTCTATTCTTTCTAAATTTTTGTTGTTTTTCTTACCATTCGATTTTTCTTTCTTTTTTTTGTGTGTTTGGTTCTTCTTATTTATTTTTTGTCTATTGTTTTTTTTTTATTTTCTTCCGCTGGATTTTTTTGGCATCCGTGAATCGAATAGGATTGGTACGAGTTTTTTGTCGTATTCTCGTAAGTGTGAAGTAGTCTAGCTTCTCTTTTTTGACTGCGCTTGCTTTTTGTATGAGTCATTTCAGAGACTTATTTCCTGCCTAACTGGGAGTTAATTTTTTGTTAGGTTTTTCCGTGTTTGCGTGGATTTCGGACTTCTATAGTGAATGTATCCTGGCCCTTATTTCTACACTTACGACTCTGCTTTGGATATAGTCAATGTAGAATCTCTTTTCGGGTGTTGGTTTGATTCTGATATTCCTCTCTATTCCATTGCTGCACTTTGTGATTTACTTCACCAAAGATTGCTTGTTTGATTGTAAGTCGACCTCAATCTCAATCTTAAACTAGCTTCTAAAGTATACATAACGTGAAGGATGTTGCACCTATCTAAAGACAATGGCTATATGTATACACAAACTGTAGAATTGCAATTTACTTTCTATACAAAATAGCTTTTCTGATAGAATTTATTACAAAAATAAAGGAAACTTTTTCTAGTCTAGGCAATGACTTCTGAGGTGGACTTTTTTGTTTTTGGGAAAAAAATTCTCGGTGCTTTCTATACGAAAAAACTTGCTTACTTGTATTATATACATTTAATAATTATATATTGAGCCCTTAATCAGGAACTTTCTATACGAGATTTCTTATTTTATAATCTAAATTGATTAATTATTTATTAAATTCTAGTCCTGGATTCTGAAGCAGTAATTTTTTGTGATTTATTAATGTATTAACTCAATTGACTCGTTTTGAAATTTTTCTATTCTTTCTGAATCCAAAATGGACGACAATAGCGGAGTTCGAAACAAAAATTTAATTAAATTTCAAGAGCATTAAAAAAATGGACGACAATCAAGAATAAAAAATTCTCTTTTTTAAAACATTGAGTGACAGTTTCTCCATACAGGAAATGATATCAAATAAAAGAAAAAGAATTCGTTGATTAACGAGTGGACGAGAACCTAGGAGTCTTTAGCAAAGTAAGTCGAGGGAAATGGATGATAATAAAGAAAGAATAAAAAGGAACAAGTTTGAAAGTGGAAAGTGAGGAGTCTTTTTTCTAGGGGATTTTTTCAGTCTCCTGTCAATTTTACAACTTATCTTTTAAGTAAATAGAAAAAAAAAGACGACAACAAATTCCCTATTTCAAATCTACTAGGATTGTAGGGTGTTTTTGAGGAATTTAGAATTATTCGTCGAGGGCTTTGCGAACAATGTAGTTTTTCTTTTTGTCGACTCGGGGTCGTTCTTTGTTCTTCCCTTTTTCTCTTCTTCTGTTCTTGACCTCTCGTTTTTTTTGAACTTTCTTCTTTTTTATTATTATTTTCTCTATTCTTTTTTCTTTTTGAATTTGCTTGTTCTTTCTTGTTTTACTTCGAGCACATTTATGAACATGACATTTTTCTTTTTTTCTTCTCAAATTTTTGTTATTTGTTTTCTTTCTTCAAATTCTTCTACTCCCTTTTTCTTCTTTTTTTGTTTTTCCGGATTCCTTCGTTTTCTTTTTTTAATGATAAATTGCATATTTTCTCTTTGCTTTTTAGTCTACTCTCTTTTTTCTTTTGTTTTTTGCTTGTTTTGGTTTGGTAGAAGTATCTTTTGTTCTACACGAATTGGGTCATGCGGAATTTTTCATAATTTTATTCCGGATTCCTAAAGTCTTTGCTTCTTTTTTAACTACTAAGTTCTGTATGGTCTAGTAAGTTTACATTGTGTCTTTTTTTTCTTTCGGCCAAAGTTTTTTGTTCGATCCTGTGTCTATTTTTGTTGTTTGAATTTTGGTTCAGTTGTGTGAAGTAATGTTTGCGCTAATTGGGGAATTTTCTTAGAATTTGTGGAAAACTTTTTATGGAGTTGCTTCTCGGAATTTTCTATCTTTGCCAGAATCTTTTATTTTTACTGATTGCACAGACTTGATATACTTAGCAAAGCAAAGGGTCAGTTTTTTTTGTTGACTTCCGGTTTTTGCTGACTTCTTTTTCTTTCTTTTTAATATTTCTTTTCTTTTTTCCTTATTTAATATTCTTTATCATATAAAAGTTTTTAGCTAGGTCTAAAATGTTGTATATCTTGATGACAAGAAAGAACTTAGTTTTGGCTTCTAGCAAAACTAAGGTGCTGGCTGGGGGTAAAGGTCTTCCTTTATTTCTGGTGTAGTTTTGGAGTACGAAAGATAGATGGATCAAAGTTACAAAAGTCTTTTTCAGTTTGCAGATATTCGTGGCTTTGTATCTCATAGGAAAGACCTGTCTTTCATTTAAACGTAAATGCATGATTAGAAAGATTCCTCCCACTTTCCTTGGCCTGTCCGGTTTTGGATTATTAGACTAGAGGGAAAGTGCTTTGGTTTAGGAAGGCTTTTGTTTTGGTAAAAAGAAAGTTGAGGATTAATCTTCATTATAACGGGAAAAGGTCAATTGCAATTTTGAATGGACATTTCGGGGAGAGGGCTTTAAGTGCAGTGGTAAAAGGCTTATACTAAAGCTATTGAGCAAAGGTAAGGATTGTTTGGAGCGAGTTGTAAGTTAGTGTTGTCTACGTTTACAGGAGGTCTAGATCCTCCGATTAAAGTTATTTTGTCTTAGTTTAGAAAGTTTAGAGTAGTCTCCGGTTTGTGAGTAGAAGGATAGGCATAAAGGTCTAGGTCTTTTTTAAGTAAATAATAACTTAATTTGCTTGTAAATGCGTTCACTCTGCATTTATCATTTTTTAATAATAATTTTTTTTTCGACTTATTGTTCTTCTTTACTTTCGTTCCTTCTTCATATTTGCTTCTTTTCTTTTTGCTTGTTCTTTTTTTTTCTTCTGTTTTTCTTTCGTGTTTTTTTTGTTCTTATTTTTATCCACAGTTCTCCTTGTTTAGGGACAGCGAGACTTTTGAAAAGATAAATAAAATATTCTTATCAAAAATGTTTTAGGAAAAAGATTTTTTCAAAGCGTTCCTCGATTGCTAGGTTGATTTGAGATGAGACTATAAATTAAGATAGGATTGCCTTTAACAGATTTAGTGTCAGTTTTATTTTTTTCTTTTGTGTGTATTTGCATTTTATTTTTTCTATTTTCTTTCCTTTGTCTACATCTTTCTTTTTTCATTGGTAGATTTTCCTACTTACTGCCCTTTGATTCTTTTTCATTCTTCTCTTCTTATTTTGGAACTTTTTCTTTTTCTCTTCTATTTTTTCTTTTATTTTTTTTCTACTCTCTCCTCTTGTCCTGTTTTTCTTTGTTTAATATTTGTATTCGACTCCTTTTTCTTTATTTTCGACTTTTTGTTTTTGTTGTTTATTCCGTTTTTTGTTTTTTCAAGCGGAGCTTTTTTTTGAGAATGCAGAATATCTAGTGAAGCTCATTACGTGTAAACCAAAACAATATCATTTTTTTCTGCTTGGTTAGTTTTGCGGTTAGCGGCAGTCTACTGATTGTTCTTTGTTTTTATTTTTTATCTCGGACTTATTCTTTATCTTTCTTCTTATTCTCTCTACGTCTGCTCCAGTCTTTTGTTTTGGACTTTCTTTTTTTTTGCTTTATTTTTTTACTTTTTAATTCTCTTCCGTGGATTCCTTGTATTCTTTTCCTGTAGTTTTTCTTCGATTTAGGTTTCTGCCTTTCTTTTTCTTTGTTTTGTTGTTTGTGTAGCACCCCAGGGTTTCCAGCGGAGTCTGTTTTTTTCACATTTTTGTATAAATAATAAATATTAGGGCTGTTTGATTGAAAAAAAATAAAAGCAATTCTTTCACCATTTTTTTATTGCAAATAAAATCCATTGGCCCCGCCCGGTCCTAGTATTTTTACTTTCTTAAGCTTGGGAGTTCCGCAACGAAAAGGGGCTTTTTTACATTATTTATGAAAGACTTTCTTATATATAGTATAGTGTGCTTTTTTTGGTTGTTGTCCGTGAGGGAGTTCGTCTTTCTTTTTCTTTTAGTATTCTCTATAATCAACACTTGTTGCCTTTTTCTACGTAATATTTTTATTACATTACTTCGAAGTTTCTTTGGATTTTATCTTACTTTATTTTCTACAATTACTAAACTATTACTATTATTAGGCTAAATGAAATCAAAATAAAAGTGCATAGGAATATTAAATAAATTATTGTATTTGTTTTGTATAAATCTATTATAAAATATTAAATAAAGAAAGTTATATTATATAATTTATGAATTCTAAGAATTTTTTTTTATTGCTCAGAAAAATACTATATAATTATTAGAAAAGTTTAAAGCAAAGCCTTTTTAAAAAATTCATTCTAGATAAACTAAATTCATACGAAAAAGCTCTTTGTTTTAGTGAAAAAATTGATAGAGGTTTTCTAGTATCTAATAATCAAAGAAAGCGAGGCCTTCATTGAGATTTCTCTACAACTCCCTCTATTATGTGCCTGTTATATTTTATTATCTACTTACTTCAGGATCCTCATTTTTTTTGACTTGTTCTTTATTGTATTTGTATTCTTTTTTCCTTTTTTGCTTTTAAAGGGTTTTGTTGTATGTGTAAATCCGATTTCTATTGCCTCAAGGATTCCTTATAGTTTGGGGTTGTTGTATTTTTTGTCTATCCTACGCGTGTTCTGTATCTTTTTAATTTAAATATATAAAAATATTCTATAACTATAAGTATTATGGATAAATTCATAAAAAGTTTTTGGGGATTTTATAAATTAAAAAAATTGTATTTTTTTTGTGCAAAGTTTTTGTAGATATAAAAAATAAAGTTAGGACTAGCTAAGCTAGGATATTTTTCTATGTATGCGGGCCCGCATTTTCGTTTTTAGCCGGTATTTTTGTATTTGTTTTCTTGTATTTTCCTTTTTTCTATTATTTCTTGGTTTTTTGAGAATAGAAATATAAGGTTGGTTTTTATTTCACCAATTTAATGCTTAACCGCTTTGCAATTCTTTATTGTTTTATTTTGTGTTTTAGAAGACAAAAGTGGGTTTTCCCTGAGACTCTAGTGGGATTGGGAATAGTGGGATTCTTTCTTTATCGCGGGAGGTTCTGTGGAATTGATTCTGTTATAGGTATTTTCTTTGCTCAAGTCGTTTGGTAGACGCCACTTATAGATGTTAGGGTTGGGTCCTCGGATCGTAGACTTGGCAAGGGTTTTCTTTTTGGGGTAAAAGGAACTTGTATGATGTCGTTCTTATGATAAAGAAGCTTAATATAGAAGGGATTTTTTTATCTTTCTTTTTGTTTTTTTCTTTATTTTTCCATTCTTGTTCTAGTTTTTCTTTTATCTTCTTTTCTTTTTAGAACAAGTGCTCTCTGTTCGTTGTCTCTGAACCTTCTCCCTTTTCCTTTCTTTTTGAGTATTACTTTACTTTCTTTGATTTCTTTGATTCTACATTTTTGTTTTTTTGAAGTTTAGGTAAATTTTTTCTTAGAGAAAAGAGAAAGCGGA
Organism: Plantago coronopus; assembly: GCA_036897195.1. Taxonomy (NCBI): domain Eukaryota; kingdom Viridiplantae; phylum Streptophyta; class Magnoliopsida; order Lamiales; family Plantaginaceae; genus Plantago; species Plantago coronopus. Next base: position 32,962 of record JAYMSL010000053.1, read on the forward strand.
TCTTTTTGTAATTATTCTTTTTTCTTTGATTCTTTTGTTCCCGTTTTTTGCTTGGGTGACTTGTTTGTTTGGTCTTATTTCTTACGAATTTACATTGGAATGTTGTAGATCTTAGTGAGTTTTTAGTAAAGTCTTGGTAGATTTATTTGGTTGGTTTCAAAGGTGTTTCTGTAAATCTTCTTATATTAAAGCTACATTTACTAGTATTTAATATTTGTCATGTTTGATTGTGATTCGCAAGTTTTGATTTAGATTCATTCCATCTTTAAACATTTTATGTATATTGTATATATTTTCAAGTATTTATAGAATATAAAAAAGTATTTGGTTGTATATTTCATGTAATATCATATTTTATTCCCTGGTTTTTTTGTAATTTTTGTCTTGCTACTAAGTATGAATTCAGAATATTTAGTCTTTTTTTAAATTTCCCCGACTGTATTGCTTTTTGTTGTCTTTCGGGTTGTTTTACGTTGATTGGAAATGCGATAAGATTTGTTTCTTTGTCTCTTGTTTTTCTTTGAGAATTTTCTTTCTTTTCGATGTCTTTTCTTTTTTCTTTTTATTTATTGTGCCTTCTATTGCTTAGGGATTGGTGTGTGTGTTTCTTGAGCAGCTCTTCTTTGCTTTGATTTCTTTGTCATTCTATCTATTATATGGGTTTTGGAGTATTCAGGGTTTCAGTTTTTGTAGAATTAAATTTATTTTTCTTAATCGATGAGGCTCCATCATTTTTTATTTCAATTGTTGTATTCGGTTCGGTGTTAGGGCTGAGGTTCTCCAAGGCCCTTTTTGTTTTTTCTGCGTAAGTTTGCCGAAGTCTTCTTTTTTTTTTATTTTCTTCTTTTTTTTCTTGTTAGTGTCTTCTCTTTTTCTGTCTTTTTTCTCGGTTTTTCTGAATATTCCTTATTTTATGATTTCTTTCTGGTTATTTTTTTCTTTTTCTAGGTTTTTTGTTTTGTTATCACTTTTTCTATTCTTATTATATATTATTGTTGCTCTCGTAAACTTCTTTATAGGAGGCCGAAAATTTTCGTATAGTTAAGAAAAATGATACTGTGTAAGGTCTTTCTTCTCTAGTTACTTGAATAAATGATCTGCATTTTTTTGTTTCGGTCTTCTTCTAGCTTTCTTTTTTTAGATTCTATTTTAATTAAAATTATTTATAATATTATATTTATTTTTTGGTAGCTGAGCTGGTTAGTCTAACATTAAATCATTTTCAACGATTTTCTCCTCTTAGGGCTTTTTGACTTATATTTATAAGTGTTCTTTCTCCCATGTTCCGGTATTTGGAAATTTTGAATTTATAAGCAATGCTTGGTTGACTTTTCGAAACAGGATCATTAAAATATTGTATTTTTCCTTATTTATTTATTTAGTTGATTAACTATTCTTCTCTATTAGTGTAATTCTCTTCCATGATTTGAATGGATTCTAATTTTTCTGTATTGAGGCCTGGTTAAGGTAATCTGTCTGTCCACTTTTGTAAAAAATGATGATTCTATGGACCGAAGGATTTTTGCAGAAAATTTCTAATTCTGCCAAATGAAAGTTTTTGTGTGAATAATTTGAAGTCCTCTCGGTCCTTGTTTCATTGATGCTATCTCCTTGATTTCTGAGCTTTTCATTCCTCACGAACAAAGTTAACATTATTTTAATCTCGAATTTTCAAGATGTATTGAGCTCTGTTTGTTTAAAAATTTCTTTTATCTTCCTCTCTAGATTTTTTAATCTTATGTGTCTTTTTTTTGTACTTTCTTTTCTCTTTTATCGATATTTTCGCAATCTTTCCACAATTTTCCCTCTTTCTTGTTTCTATTAATTTAATTTTTAATTCCATTTTTTATTACTAAAACTATAATAAGTCTAAGAAATAAGTTAAAAATATATAAAGAATTGATGATTTTTAGGGGTGTATTTTATAATTATACTGGAATAACATGCTATTTACATAAATATAAATGTTTCTTTTTTATACTTATATTCTATATGACTATATATTGTAGTGCTAGCTTGAATTAAAAAATTTTTGTGGGAAGTAAAACATAAAATATTAACGAAATTTTCTTCTCATATTATAGAATAGGGCGCTTGGAGTCTTCTTATGTTAAGATCTATTGTGTTCATGAAAGGTTTAATACTCTTTATATTATCTATAATTTATCTTTGTTTTCTTTGTTATTTCACATTGAATTTATAGTATATTATATCGATATTATTTTTTAGTTTATAATTAAATATTACAATATTAATTACTAGAAATTATAAGTATTATTACTGTATTCTTATTTCATATTAAATACTAAAACTACTTAATTACTAAGTTTTTATCATTTTTCTATGGTTTTATCCTTGTGACTTTTATTGAGATGACTTTTATAGAAAGAGTTATACAAATGAGAAACGACAACAAGTTTTGAAGATGTGTGAATCAGGTTTAATAAATTATTTATTTTATCTTTTATTAATTGAATTGTTGAGTTGGCTTTATTGGATTAATTAATGAAAGAGGGAAGTTTAATGCAACTTTTATTATTATCTAGGATTTTAGGAGTGCGTGTGCCTTTTATGGAAATTGCAGATGCATAGTTCATTTTATTTATTATAGATTAGATATTTTTGTTTTACTCCAATTAGGCATTTTTTCTTTTTCTTGTTTTTTTTTATTTGATAATTTTTATCCACACTTAATATTATTGCAATTATTTGTATTAAATTAAATAGATTAATTATGTTTTTTTTATTGTATAATTTAAGAGTTTAAGCTATTACCTACATATAATACTTAATTAGCTTCTTTTAAAATACCAAAGACCCCTTTTTGTAATAATTCAACTATTTAGGTCCATAGACGAATTCATTATACATTGTAAATATTCTAGTAATGGATTCTTGCATACAAAGCTTATATTTGCTTATTAGGTATTATTTTTAATTAATAAATACTATCTTTGATTAATTGTATTAAATCTACTTTACTTTATATTTTCTTTGGATTAGTTCTCTTCTTTATTTAAGTAATTATTATAAAACTCTAAGTAAATAAATGGCTGCTTTGCTTTGACAAAGAATTTTTTTGTATAGTTGCTTTTTTAATTAATAATATACTGTTGATTGTTTACTTTATTTTCGGACTGATCTCTTCTTCTAGTAAATTTTTCTCTTATTATATTTTTGTATATTATTATTATCCCCTACGTATTCTTATTTGAATTAAATTATATATAATATTTTTTGTTTTTTGAAATTTAATTATTTATATTAAAAAAACAAAGGAAGATTTCAGTATGGACCAAAACTGCCAAATTGTAAATAAAATATGAGTGTTTCATTTTAAGAGTGTGCAAGCTCTTTTCAGTAAATAAATGTCAACAAAAAAGAGAAAAAGAATTACTTTCCTCTAGGATTATATTTTTTATTTATATAACATATCTATGGCATTTGTTTTTTTTCAAAAATTATTACATTACATATAACGACTAGAAAAGGAACTCAAGTCTTTGACAAGCTTTTAGGTATTCGGGGTAGACTCTCTATTTTATTATATATGCCGACCCCCTCTTTCTTTTTTCTTCTTCTCTATCTATATTTCTTCTTTCTTTCATCTCTTTAGGCCTCTGGACTTCGGTCTTTTTTTCAGAACCATCTCTCTTTCTTTCTTCTTTTCTCTTTCTTTTTGCTTCTTTCGGATTCTTTTTTCTTCTGGATTCTCCTCCGGCCTCTTGGTCTCGCTCTTCTGTAACCTGCGCCTTTATTTCACCCCTCCCTGATTTCCCTCATACATTATAAAACTACAGTGCTAGAAAAAATGGACGACAACAAAGATAGAACATCGAGAGAAAAGAAGAGTAAGAACACGCAACAAAAGAAGCAGAGAAATCGGAAAAGAGGAGAGAGAGGCAGAATACAGAAAAAAATAAAAGAAAGAGAGAAGAAGACAGAATTAAAAAGTCCAATATAAGGTAAGGTATAAAAGCTCGATCTAGAAGCAGCTGTCTATTAACATATATCTCTAACTAAGATCAGCTCGTTATAAATTTTATTTCTTGGAGGTTGTGGTGTAGTGAAAGTGCTTCTGTGGGATATAGGTTCTAATTGAACCGAATCACTTTGGTGAAATGAGAAGGTATAGAGGGTATGTTATTTAGTGTTTAAGTCGTTGTTTGAATTCTTATTTATAAAATTATTGAAAAAGCTGCCGCCTCCCCTCCTCTATGTTGAAAAGATCCGAAAATAGGGCTTTATTTTTCTGTATTTTTTCTCTTGCTAAACATCCTTTCACAATATGTTTTTAATATGTACTTCGATTATATGTGAGAAATTTCTTTTGTCAATTAAATGTACCTTAGCGTTGCTTAACCTGCGTCGGATTTTTTAGTGATAAGGGGAAATTCATGTGCTTTTATTTTTCTGTTTTCTTCTTTTGCTTGCACGTTAGCACTTTGTTCTATAATTTTAAGAGGATTTCTTTCCTGGGATGGCATTGTATTTGGGTTTTTTTGCTGTTCAATTATGTGTTTCCCTATGAAAGGTTTAATTAAATTTGCAATTGTATTTTTCGATTTCCTATTTTGCTTTATAATTTGTTCATTTTGGGATAATTAAACGGGGGCTGACTGAACGACGTACTTGGTGGCAGGGAATCCATAGATAGTAGTCATGACAACTGTGTTCTAAATTTTGTGTTTGTAGTTCGATCAACAAAGAATTAAAAAAGTAAGAGGGATGTTATTATTTAATAAAATTCAAAGAAGTGTGGTATTAAAAAAAAAGTCTAAAATAAGATAATAAACACTTATCATCAAGTAGAATTTAATTCTATATTTACACTAAAATATCAAAAAGGGCATAAAATAGGATTAAAAGGATCCCAGAAAAGTTTCCACAAGGAGTATTTTTTGGCAGAAATAAGTAAATTGGTCTCTTCTTCTTCTGAGAAGATTATTCCAGAATAAGTGGGCAGTAGTAAGTAGAGGTGCGCTATCGGCGAGAACCACACGTGCAAGTTTCTTTGGACGTGGCTCATCCTTGAGGAGTCGTGTTCCCGGTCCTTGATGTGGATCCTCTGTTCTGTTTTCTATCTTTTATCTATTTCTTCCTTCTCTTTTCTCTTGTTTTTCTTCTTTTTTTAACTCTATTTTTCTGGAATTTCTTGTTTTCTTTTTCCTTTCTCTCTTGTCTTTTCTTTTTGACCTCTATTCTCTTTGATTCTTTTCTTGTAGATTTGCTCTCTCTTCTTTCTGGCTTTTTTCTTTGTCTTTCTTGGTTCTCTATTCTTTGTTTTTTCTTTTCTGCTTCTTACTTTCTTCTTTGTTTTGCCTTTTTGCTTTGTTTTTTCTGTCTTATTTTTATATCTTGCTTTCTTTTTTTTTCCTCTTTCTTCTGCTTTTCTTTCTATCTTTGTCTTCTTTATCTTTCTTGTTTTATCTTCTCCCTTTCTTATGTTTTTTTCTCTTTTTTTATTTTTGCTTTCTTTTTTATTTGTCTTTCTATGATTCTTTCGACTTCTTTCTTTTTATTTCTGATTCCTTATGTTGTTTGCTTTTTCCTCTTTGTCTGTTTTCTTTCTTCTTCTCTTTCTTTTTCCATCTTGGGTTTGTTTTCCGAGGGAGAATTGTTGCCTTAGGCTTTCCTTCTTAGTAGTTAAGCCAAATCTACTTTAATTTCTTATAGGGTTTTGTTTTTATTATTCTAGAAATAATTCTATAAAAGAAGTCTTAAAGTTGTTTTTTTTGTTGTTTTCCTTTATTTCTGATTAATATCTTATTTCTTTGTGTTTTGTTTTAGTAAAAAGCATCTTCTTCTGGTATATTCATATTTAAAGGCAAGTTTTTATTATTGATTAATTTATGATTTATTATTTTATGTTTATTTATCTCGTGTTTTTTAATTATGTATTTTTTTCTCTTTATTATTTTGTAGCCTGTAGTGGGGGGCCGCCGAAGGCCCACAGATGGCAAAGCCCTATTGCTTCTACAGCTAATCAAAGAATTTTTTTCTTTTCTTTGTTTTTCTCTCTTCTTCTTTATTCTTCTTTTTCTTGTTCTATCTCTTTTCTTTTTTTTGTTCTTCTCTCTTTCTTTTTATTTCTCGTTTTTTTGTTCTTATTTCTTTTTCCTGTCCTTCTTGTTCTGCTCATTCTTTTTGTTTTGTAACCTTTCTTTCTTTTGTCTTTCTTCTTATTTTTGTGCTTCTTATTTTTTTATTTGTCTTGCTTTCTTTCTCTTTTGCTTTATTTTCTTTTTTTCTGTTGTTTTGCTTTCGTTAGGCGACTGCAAGCCGAAGGCCCCCATTCTCCGTCGTGAAACATCTTATTCTGTTTATTCTCCAAAAGTAATTTTTGGATTCTTTCTAGTCTTAGGAGTCTTTGCCCCCGGCAGGTTGCAATCCTTAATATTTTTAATGGTGTTTCTAGCCTGTTCTGTCCTCCTTAGGAGAATATCCTCCGAAGTCCTTTATTTTCTGCAGCTTACCCTATTTCTTACTTTCTTTTTCTTCTCCTCTTATCTCTTGTCTTTTTTTCTTGTCTCTCTCTTTTTCTTCTCGTTTGTTATTTTTTCTTCTTTCTTTGCTCATTTTTGTTCTTTTTTGTTTATTTAGTTTCAGAGTTTTTTTCTTTTTTTATCTCTTTCTGTCTTCTGTGCTTTTCTTTTTTCTTTTCCGACTTCTTTCTTTTTTTCTCTTTCCTGATGTTTGTTGTTTTCTGCCTTTTTCACAGGCTCGTGTAATCTGCTCTTTTGTGTGACGGGTCATTCACCTTAGTATATTTGATAAACTGTCTTTTTCTTTCTTATTGGTTGGTTTCGAGCCATGCATGAACTTTGTTAGTTGTACTGGGCCAGGGAATATTGCTGTTTATATTTTATGTTTGTCTAGGCGATCTCTTCCTTTCTTTTTCTGCCCTTTCTCTTTCTGCCAGTTTTCTTTTTTGTTATAAGTTTTCTTTCTCCTGTTCATTTCTTTTGTTTGGGTAAGTAAGAAATCTTTTTACTTTGTTAGCTTGTTAGGTAAATTCATATGTATTTATTTAGAGTAAGAACTTTCCTATTTCTATACGCAATGAATGGAATTATGTGCTTTGCACCGGATTCTCTCAAGGATCTTTCTAAACGTTTTCCTAATTCTTCTTTTATTTATATACACAATGATTGAATTCTCTTTTTGTGGACAGAGATCTTTCTATATGCCGTAGGTTCGGACATTTTTTGTTTGCCATAAATTCTTTTCTGTACTTGATTGGTTGATTGACTTTTCGAAGACTGTTTGCTCTTTATAAAACTAATTTCAAGATTCTCCTTTTGTGAACAGAGATCTTTTTATACGCGTTTACTTTTTTTTTGCCCTTCTCTTATGTGAGAGTCCTTGGTTGTGTAGAGAATGGCTAACAAGAAAGTCCGAATCAAAGCTTTTTTCTTTTTCTGCTTGTTTTTTTTCTTTCTCTCGCTCTCTTGCTTGTTTCTTTTTTATTTGATGGGGACGACAATAGAAGACGTTTTAAAATTAGCAAGGATTTCTTTCTATATTTTTGTGTTTGATATGAATAATGGACGACAACAAAAAGCAGGCAGACAAGTAGGCCGGATCTCTTATTATTCTTATCTTTTGTTTGTTTTTTATTTCTCTCCTTTACTTTCTGTTTGTGTTCTCTTTTTCTCCTTTCTTTCTTTTCTTTTTTTCTTTGTTTTTTGATTGATCTTGTTCTTCCTGCACTTTTTTCTTTTTTTCTTTGTTTTCTTTTTTAATTGGCTGGCGTCCACAGGGAAAAGATTTCTAAGAAAAAGTGAGTGGAATAGGGCCCTACTATTTCGTTGAAAAATTTCCTTAAGGATTTTGCTCAGAAAAGGACTGAAATAGGCAAGAAATATTTTTACCCAAACAAAAGAACTTGGCAAGAAAAAAGAGTAGGATTTGTAAAAAAAGACTGAAATGGAGAAGAAAAAGGAAGAGTATTTTTAAGTGAAGTAGAAACTAAAATGTACAGGATTTAGTGCCAAAAGTAGAATTTACATTATTGTATGAAGTTTGGGCTTAGAAAATGGTCATGAAAATATCTCCGAAATGAGCAAGATTTCTTCCTGTAATTAAAAAAGCGTTCGAAATGAAGGTGAAATTTTGACAGGACAAACGTGTCCCTGTTTCTGCAAATAAAGAGATAATTCTTCCTTCGGCCAAAAAGGAATCGGATTTCTTTCAAAGAGTGCAAAGTAGGTAAAGAAAGAGAGAGAAGTCCGAAAGGGAATGGTAAAGTAAAGATGCAGGAAGAAGTCCGAACAAGAAAGTAATAAATAGTAAAAGAGAAGTGCTAAAAAACGCACAGTTAAATTCCCTTAGGGAAGATTTCTTTGTAGTCTATTGAGTCCAAGTAATAGAATTTGAGGGTTCTGTTTCTATTAGTAAGGTAAGCTCCTCCCTTTTTTCTTTTTTCTCTTGTTCTTTGTTTCCTATCTTTTTTCCTCTTTATTTTTTACCCGCTTCTTTCTTGTTCTTTCTTTTTCTACTTCTCTCTCTCTCGGACTGTTATTTCTTTGTTTTTTGTTACATTTCTTTTTTTCTATTCTCCCTCTTTTTTGTCTGATTTCAAAAGAGTCTTCTGAAACTTTTCCCAAATCCAGTCATAAACTTCGGCCCCAATTCTAGAAATCCACTATCCATCAAAAAAAACAAGAAATCTAGCTTGAAAAAGAAGAAATGGGATGCTAAGCACAGTTCTCGTTTTCTTTGTTCTATGCGCAGTTCTTTGGGAAACTTTACCTTTCTTGTAGCTTTCGTGGCGGATTCATGTTTTTCCTCTTCTTCCTCTGCTGCTTCTTTCTTTTCGTTCTTTTTTCTCGTTCTTCTTTTTTTTTGTTTTATCATCTTCTTCTTTCTTTCGTTGTTGGAGCATATTTTTCCTTTCTATGTTTCTTTTTTTTCCTTTCTTTCGTTTTAACTATGCTTTCTCTGATTTTTATTCTCTTCTTCGTGTGCTCTTCTATTATTTCCTCTCTTTTTTTCTTATTTCATTCGCCCTTCTCGGTATCATTGTATTATCTCTTTTCTTTGTCACTCTCATTCTTTGAAGCCCTCTTTCTTTTCCATTTGACCTGTTGATTTTCTTTCCTCTCTTTTTCTTTGTCTGATTCTATCTTTCTTGTCTTTTTTCCTTCCTCTGTCTGTCTCTTTTGCCCTTCTCTTTCTGACTCTTCTTTATCCCTTTTGCCTTTTCTCTCTTTTTTCTATGATTCTTCTTTTCGTGCTGTTTCTTCTTTTTATTTTTTTCTCTTCTTGTTCTTTGGTTGACTCTCTTCTTTTTGTTTTCTTAATTTTTACTTTCTTTCTTTTTATCTGCTTTTTTCTTTTGTTTTTACTTTTCCCACTCACAGGAGTTTTGTTCAAGGGTTGCTTTAAGATTTGGTGGAATGGTCTTTACGGTTTTTTGGTGGAATCGGGAAAAGACCCTTAAGGTGGGGGGCTCCACTTCTGCTTTGGAGGGTTCTGGTTTTTGATGCATTTTTCTTTTTTCGTTGTTGTCGGTGAAATATTTCTAAGTTCTCGACTGACTTCAGGAATGTTTTTTTATTGATTTCTTTTTAAACTTTTTCTATTTGATTTGAGAAACCTTCTCTTTCTTTTTTAAGATGTATTTTTGAGGTTTTTTCTACGTTTACTAAAAAGTGCCATTTTGTAGAATATTCTTGTATAAATTTTATGACTTTTCTTGGATGTTTCCTCGTCTCTTTTTCAAAAGCTTTTTTCTTGTTAAATTTTTAGTTTTTTTTGCTTTTTAGAAGACCAGATTCTTGTCTCATTAGCCATTTTTCTTTATTGGTAGCTGGGTTTCTTTTCTGTGTTTTCTTTTTGTCTTTTTTTTATTTTGGTTTTTCTATTCTTTTGGCTACTCGGTACTTCGAAGGCTTTCAATATCGCGTGTACTTTCTTTGTTTGTTTGACGGAGCTGTATGTTTCTTTTTCTAAAATTGAAGTTGTGTATGACGTTTGGCTCTCTAGTTTTCCTAGGGACTCGAGGTATTCTGGAATGTGCTCTATTGTTCTTCATTTCCTTTCATTCTTTCTTCTGCAATGAATGCTTCTGGTCTTTGTACAGCCACTTTTTATTGAGCAAAGTACATCGATCCTACATTCGTGGAATTAGTAAAAGGTGACTTTTCTTATTCTGTCTTTTTTGTTCTTCTTTTTTATTATGTCTCACTCCTCTTTTCTTTTTCTTTTTTCTGCTTTCTTAATTGTTCTCTCTTTCTTTTTTGAGCTTATTGTAAGTGGGTCGTATTCTTTCTTTATGCAATTCCATTTCGCCCTTCGCGGGACTTTCCTTGTTTGGACAATCGTAGGATTGCCTCTCTTTTTAATCCAATCGCTTAGACACTTTTTATTTATTATTCTATTTACTTGCAATTTCCTTGAATCGCAAGTGTACCAGGCCTAAATCACCAGATCGTGTAAGAGATAGGTGGAGTATAACTGAAAAAAAAATGAAGTCCTGTGTGATCCGCAAAGTCAAAGAAATCGACAACCTTCTGTAGGTAATGCAGGATCTGGTTGCTTGACGAGTAAATTTCGTGACGAATCTTGGTCTACTTCATTCCTTTTGTTTCTTTTTGTTTTTCCTTTTGCTTTTTTAGTTTGTTGCTTTTTAGCTCGTGTTTGTTGTCTCACTTATTTTTCTGTTTTTTCAATCAAAGTGATTTCAGGATTCAATGCTTGATCAACTCGTTTTTAAACTAAAGTTTTTCCAAGATTGGGTAAATATAGATATGCAGATTTCTTTTTTAATTTTAATATGGGTTAGGCTTGCACTTGGACAGCTTCTACTGAATATTGTATTCTTACTAATTGTATTCCTAACAAAACTCTGCTCTTGATCCGAAAGCGTAAGATCTCTATTTGTTTTATCTGTTTAGTTATATTATAACTTAACCGTTTAATTAGTCGCTGTCCTTTTATTTTATGTAAATCTGGTGCACATCTTTTTCTTATCACTTTTTTCTTTCTTTATTATTCTGCTTTTCGTGCATACTACGCATTCGAATAGTAGTCGAGCTCCTTCCACTTTCTTTTCAGAGAGTCTCTTGAGTAGTTTCTCTTATTATTTTTATTATCTAATAGCAATTTTTGCTTTGCTTCTTTGTTCTTTTGTTTGTCTTCTTGTTTTCTTTTATCTTTTGTTTGTTTTGTCTTCTTCTTTCTGTCTCCTGCTGCTTATTTTTCTTGGTTGAAAGGATCCTTTGGTGTGCTTGGGAGTTCTCTCTTTATCAATTACTTAAAACCTTAAAACAAGGTTTTTTTCTATGGAGCAGGGATTTCATCCCGTGCGTCTTTTATTTGCTTTTTGTCCTTTTAAAATTGCAAAGGATGCATTTAGTTTCTAAACTGGCCCTCATTTCTGTTCTTCTCTCTCCTCTGTAAGAATTTACTTTCTTTACTTTTCTCTTTGTTTCGTGTTAATAGGTTGGTATTAGGGGGCCGCTTTGCACTCCACTTCTTTATTTGCATTTCTTTTTTCTATTCTCTAATTGTTCTTTTTTTCTTATCTATCTTTCCTCTTTTTTATTTTTTTTTATCTTGTCTTTTTTTATTTTTTCTAAGTTTTTCACTACCTCTTCTTGTTTCTTTCATTCTTTCCTCTCAATCAAGCTGTATTTCTCTTCTTTGACGGAGATTGATCTGATTCTTTTTTTTGTTTGCCTTAGGGATTCTATTTTTTTTGTCTGAGATCCGTCTCTCTCTTTTGTATTCTCTGCTTTCTCTTTTCTCTTCTATTTCTTTTGCTCATAATTTCACAGCTACTTTGTTTGATTTTCCGAGCCTCTTTTTTGTCGTGGATTTTTTTTTCTCTACTTTAATCAACGACCCTAATTGCTTCCCCATTCTTTCTTTCAGAATTCGTTGAGACTCGATTTGCTGGCATCAGACAGCTGATCCAGCCTTTTCCATTTGATTTACTCTTCTTTCTATCTTTTCTCTTTCTGTCTTATGACCTTTCTTCTCTTTTTTCTCTCTCTTTTTGGACGACAACAAAAGAAGGAAGTCTAACTTTCCAGTCAAGACGACAACAAAAAACAAGTTGGTCGATAGACAATAGGAAAGCCAGGGCGCCTACTCTTTGTGTTTCTTAATCTCTTCTCTTCATTCTTGTTTTTTTATCTCTTTTTCTATTATTCTTCTCTCTTCCTTCTATTCCGATCTTTTCTGTTTTCCTTCTCCTTGTTGGTCATATCAAAGAAGAAGTGTAAAGGCTAGGACAGAAGAAGAAGAGGAGGCTTGGATACGGAAAAAGGATAGGCAAAAGTTCATATAGGAAAAAGCAGAGTTTGCTTGTCATTCCATTTAGTTTCATATCTTTAAAGCATCTATGTTGAATTGACAAAAGAAAGAAAGAAAGTGGCATTCCAAGAAAAAAGAGAAAAAATAACCAAGGCAAGTAGAGAACAGAGAGAGTCAATTGGAGTAGAGAGAGCAGAGAGGACTCCTTTCACTTACACGCCAGTCTTAGTCTAGTACTTAGAGAGGCTCCTCCCAGGGGAACGGATAAGAGAGCGCGGAAGAGAAGGGAGTAGAAGAATATAAAGCAACGAGAGCAGGGTCAAAGGGTGCGACTTAAATTAAGAATCTTGCCATTTTTTAGCAGTCAACCAACAGAAGAGTCTTGCTCCTATTCTCCCCAGAGAGAGGCACTAAATAGTCTGCTATCCATAGACCCACACTTTGTTCCTACTTTTCTTTCTTCTACAATTACGCATTGTCAGAATTTTAGGCATATACAAGAACGAATTTCGGAGATTGATGACCATGGATTCTCTTACAAAACACTTTTTCCGCATTTGACATTACGAGAAAACAAAAAGGGGAATAACCATAAATAAGACGCCTAGCAGAAAACAAAAAAAGTAATTTATAAACGATCTTACTAGTATAAATATCTCGTCAATTCAAGAAAGAAAGCAAGAAGTACTTTTCAAAGGAGATCACTAACACAAAGTACTGGGCCTACAATTTAACCTCAGGGCACTTCTCTTGTATAGTTCTTCTACATAGAAACAACAAAGACATAGAGAAATCAGTAAATAAATTATAATACTGAAAACGTCTTGGTTATTTGCTAGATGTTTATTTTTTAAATGTTCTGGTTTGTTGAGATAATAGGTAATGACATCTAGTGCGTTAGGTATAATTTCATTCAATTTATATTTCCGAGGATTCCGCACTTTTACGATTTTGGTCTTTATTTCTTTACTTTCTTCTCGGTTTTTTTTCCTTAGCATGTTGAATGCTTTCTTTTCGACGGGGTCATTTATTTTAAGTAAAAATAAGATAAATAGTCATTAGATTTGTACGAGGCCTTCTTTTTTGTAGAAGCTTTTTGTGACATGTTTTTTTGTTTTATTTCATCTTGTTCTTTTGTTGTCTTGTTTTTCTTTTCTCTTGTCGTTTTATTTTTTCTCTCCGTTTTGTCTTTTCTTTTTATTCTCTTTTTTCCTGTCTTTATTTTCTCTCTTCTTTGATTCTTACTTTTCTTTGATTTTTTCCTATTTTGTTATTTTGGAAGTTTTTGCTTTGTTCTTTTTCTCTTTACCTTTCATTTTGTTTTTCTTCTCTTTTGTTTCGAACGAAGTCGTTTTGCATCTTTTTCTTTGTTTTTTTTTCTTTCTTATTTTCCTTTTTCTGATTCTTTTTTTTTATGTTTTTTTGCTTTCTTTTTTTCTATTCTTCTTTTGTCTTTTTTCTTCTAATTTTCATCTTCATTTTTCAGACGGTTTTTATTTTGGGATTGCTGTTTTTCTTCTTTTGGATTCTTTATTTTTCAGGTTTTTTCCTGTGTTTCTTTCTTCTATCTTTTTTCTTGTGGAACTCGCTTTTTCTTTTTGTCTTTATCTGTTTTTTGCGATTGGAAGTCAAGTCACGTTCTTTTTACAAAGTTTACTTCTTCTGTTGTTTCTCTGTTCTGTTTTTCCAGATTTTTTAATCTCATACTTTTTTATTGCTTTCTTTATTGTTTTTTCTTTTTTTACTTGTCTTTATATCTTTCTTTTTTTTCTTTTTGCTTGTTCTTTTTTTCCTTGTTTTACTTATATTTTTCTTATTCTTTTCGTTTTTTGTTTTTCTTTTGCCTCTTGCTTTTGGTTTTTTCGTCTGATTTTTTTCTTTCAGCTTTTTTTCTCTGCTCTTGGATTGTCCTTTCTGGCCTTTTTGCTTTCTTTTTGGATCTCGATTTATTCTTGTTTTTCCGCGTGATCCGTTTTTGTCTCCTTTTTTTTTGATTGATTAGTAGAAGGTTCTTACAAAGGGGTTGTTTTGTTCTTTATGGAATAATGATGAATTAGTTACAGGGTTATTTGGTTAAAAAAAAGAACCCGTATTCGTCTGGGTCTTTTATAGTATTTTAAATTCTTGTAGTAGTTTTGGTCGGTGCGGAGTAGTGGACATGAATAGTACTTTTCGAGAAGGTAAGATTTAATAGATAGTATGAGCTGCTTGTTGTCAGTTCTTTTTACGCAAGATGTGCTTGATTTCTTTCATTGTTGAATGTTCCTGGGAGTCTTTTTCTTTTCACGGTATTTTTTTTGTGTTGCTGCAGAGGCTTTGAATACTTGCTATCTTAGAGTTTCCGGCGCCCGTGCGTGGGGTCTTTCTTTTCTCTTGTTCTGTCATTTTTGTTATATGTTGTATATTCTTGGCTCCTCTGTCTATCTCTCTTTTTGTCAAGGCATTTTTTTTGTCTCTCTCCTCTGATTCTGGTTTTTTATTGTCCTTTTCTTCTTTTGTTTTTTTCTTGATTTTTTTTCTGTTCTTTGCTTCTTTCCTACTTCTTTCTTTCTAGTTCTTTCATTCATCACTTTCCTTTTTTCAAGCTTCTTTTCTTTCTAAGTTTTTTTCTGAACTTTCTCTTTGTCTCTTTTTTTTCTGGTCGGGTCTCTTTCTTGTTCTCTTTCTGTTCCTTTTTCTATTTTAATTTTTTTCATCTGTGTTTTCTTCTTTTTCTTATGCATGTTTGGTAATTGTTCTTCATCTTTTTCTATGATTCTGGTTTCTTTGTTGCGGCACTTTTTCTTTTGGTTGTTCTTTTTCTGTTCTTGCTTTGCTTGTTCTTTTGGCTTTTCTCTTTTTAGATCTCATTCTTTCTCTTCCGCGCGATCTGTTTTCATTTTCTTTTGGTTTCGCTCAGGAGTTTTCCTAAAGGGAATATTGAAAAACTAATTACATACGGGATCCTCATTCGTTCTGGTTTGATTGGATATGTATAGTGTGCTTTTTAACCCTTGTAGTAGTGTCTATTGGTGTAGTACAGTGGGGTAGCCTTTTCTTTTCGATAGGGCAAGATTTAATAGAGTGAGTTGTTAGATAGCAGTTCTTTCTATTTAAGATGTGCTTGATTTTCTCCTTTCCCTTAATTCTTCTCTTCTTCTTTTTTGTTGTTTTCTTTTTTCTGAGTTCTCCTCTTTTCTTTCTGTCTTTTTCTTTTCTTGTGTTTTGTTTCTTTTTATCTTTTTTTGCTTTATGTCGTCCTCTCTCTTTTACTTTTTCTCTTCTTTCTTCTATTGTTCTTTTGTTTGTTTTTCTTGTTTTGTTTTTCCCCTCTCTCTTTTTTTCTCTTTTTCGAATTCTCGTTCTTTTTTTTTCTTAGATTCTTTTTCTGTTTTGTTTTTTTCTTATTTTCTTTTTACTGTCCGCATTCTTCTGTTTCTCTTCTTGTTCTGTTTGGAGGAGACTGGACTACAAGTTTTCTTTTCTCTTTCTTTGTTTTTTTATTCTTTACTTTATTCTCCTCTTTTCTTGTCTCTTGTTTTCTCTCTACTCTCTTGTCTTCTTATTTTCCTTTTCTTTTCTCTTTCTTGTTTCTTTGACCTTCTTTCTCTTGTCTTTTTGCTTCTTCTTTTCGATTCTCTCCGTCTTTTTTCTTCTTTCTTTGTTCGGTTGCTCCTCTTTTGGAGAATTTTTCAAATACTCCTTTTTCTCTTGATTTCTTGTTTTTTGCTCTTTCTTTGTTGTTGTTGTTTCTTTTAGCATTTTCTGACTTTTTTTCTCTTATTATTTTCCTTTGATTTCTTTTCAATTAGTTCTGCGGATCTCTTTCTTTGCGCACCTTTTTTTTTCTGTCGCTCTTGGTCTTACGCTCTTTTTCTGTGTCTCTTTCTTTACATACCTTTTTACTTTGTTTCTCTTCGGGTTCTTTCTATTTTCATTCTTTCAGCCGCTCTCAGCGGTTTTTTTAGAACTTTTTTCTGTTTTTCTCTTGTTTTTCTCTCTTATCTCTGGTGTACTTTTTGTTTCATTTCTTCTTCTTCTTTTTTCTCTTTTTTTACTCTCTCTTCTCTTTGTTGTTTTTGTATTCTTTGTCTTTGTTCCTCTTCTTTCTCCTTCTTTTTCTTTCTTTTTTGTTTCTTTCATTTTTTTCTCTTTCTTCTATCGCTGCTTTCTTCTTTCTTTTTTTCTATTGTTATTTCTCTTTGTAGCACTAGTATAGTAAACTAATGGAAGGTGATTGGAAGTGATTCTTTTCTTATTTCGTAAGAATGCTTTTTTTAATGTTTATTTCGATGAGTTTGGTTGTTGTCTCTGAAAGATTTTTCCAAGACATTTTAAAAGTATAGAAAGACATAATGTAGGAGAATAGTAACAAGAAGTGTAAAGTTGGATTCTTTATCTTCTATTTCGTCAGCCGCTCTAACATCTTCGCATTCTTTATTCTTTATTTAGGGCTCTATTTCTTTTTATGTTTGCTCTTTTGCTTTTTATTCTTTTGTTGTTTCTGCGGTTTCTCCTCTTTATTTTTCTCTCTTTTGTCTCTTTTTTGACTTGTTTTCTTTCTTTGTCCTGTTTTCTCTTCTTCTTCTTTTCAGGTTCTTTTTTTCTCTTTTCTGTATTTCCCTTTCTTCTCTCTTTTTTCTTTCGTCTTTTTTTTCTATCTCTTGTTTTCTTACTCTTGTTCTTTCTTGTCTTCTTTTTTTTTCCTTTGACCTAACGGTTGCATTCTTTGATCATTGTCTCTGACTCTTTTTTTAACTCTGATTTGCTTGTTTTTTTCTTTAGTTTGTTAGGTGGGGATTTTAGCTATCTTTTTTCTTTTTCTGATTTGTTTTTATATTTTTCTAAGCTTTTCTGTTTGATTTTTTGTCTGTTCTCTTTTTTCTTGTTCTGATTCTCTTTATTATTTTCTTATGTTCTTCTTTCTCTTTTTTTTTCTTCATCCCCTTTCTTTCTTTCTTAGGCCTAGACTTGTTCTCTTTCGCGAGTCTTTTCTTTGTTTATTTAGGAATGACTTTGGGCGTGGATTTCTTTTATATATGAAATTTGTGGATTCTGCTTATAGGGGACTCCAACTCCTCTTTTTATAGAAAATGATTTCTTTGCTTTTCGATTTTTTTTCATTTTCTGTCTACTAGGTATTTTTACTTTCTTTTTTTCTTTTCTCTTTTTTGACTGGTTATCTTTTTTTTCTATTTTTATTCTTATTTTTAGTTTTTCTTTCTCTATTTGATTCTTTTTTTGATTTCTTATGATCTCTGATTCTTTCTTTTTGTTCGGATTCTTTTTCATTCGTCCTTTCAGAACCTATCTTTCTTATTTTTTTCTAAATCTTTCCTTTTGTTTTCTTGTTGTTTATATTTTTCGTGAACAAATAATTTTTTTAATTGTTGTCGTTTATTTTGGGTTTGTTAAGAATAGAGAATGGATCAGTAGTAGTAGTCTAAGGAATTGGCGTTTATTTTTTCTTTTCTCTTTTTTTTATTTTCTCTTTTCGATGTTTCTTTTATTTTTATTTACGATTTCTATTTCTTCCTTCTGCTTTTTTCTTTCTTATTTTTTCTTTGTTTTTTTCATTTTCTACTTTTTTCGTTTGTAGAAGTACAGCTCTCGCAGTCGGTGTTTTTCTTTGATCTACCAATTGTTTTCTTTCCTCTGATTTTTTCTCTTTTTTTCTATTTTTTTTAGACTTCTTTTTTTTATTCTCAGTTTTTTTCTTCTATGTATTTTTTATTCTTTTGTTTTTTTCTTTTCGATCTCGCTCTTGTATAATTTTTTTCTCATTCTTTTTTCTTTTTGATTTGTCCTTTTTTCTTTTTGTTTTCATTCTTGTAGAATTCACGGGAATTCAAAAATAATAAAAAACAAGTTTCGTTTTTCAAAAAAGTTTTGCGTGGCTTTGTGTCAAATGTACATTTATTTTAAAATCTTTTGTACTTATATTTTTGACAAAGGGGTTAATGCCTTGTTTAAGCTTTCTTTTTTTGTTATAATTATAATCCTTTTTAATACGTAATGATGAGTTGTGATTGTCTTGTCTTCCGAGTCTTTCGTCGTTGACATCATTTTTAGCTTGATAAGGTTTTTTTTCAAACTTTGGTTCTTATTTTTTTCTTTTGTTTCTCTTTTTTTCTTTTTGTTTTTCTCTTCTTCTTCTTGTTCTTCCGTTTTCGCCTCTGTTGTCTTCTTTTTTAATAATTTATGGTTCCTCTTCTTTTTTCTGTCGGACTTGCTCTGATTCTTCTCTTTTTTCTATGTTTTTCCTTGTTCTGATTGTTCTCCTTTCGGATTTTTCTGGAACTGTTTTTCTTTATAGTTAATTTTTTTCTTTCGGGGTTCTTTCTCTTGTTTTTCTGACCCTTATCTCTCTTCTTTCTGCTTTTTACGGGGATTGTTTTTCTTTCTTTGTTGTTCTTCTCTTTTTTTTGTTCTTCTCTTTTTTCTCCGATTTTTTTTGTTGTTGTCTTCTGTTTTTCATATTTGACACTGTTGTTACTTGTTCTGTATTTTTCTTTTTTTTCCTTCCTCTTTTTTCTCTTGTTATTTTTTCTCTCTTTCTTTTGTTTTTTTGCTCTTTTCTTTCTTCTTTTTTGTTCCTATTCTTCTTTTTTTCTAATTTTTCTTTTCCTTTCTTTTTTGTTTCTTGCTTTTTTTTTCATTCTTGTTCTTTGTCTTTTTTGTTTTTCCTTTCTTATTGTTCTTGTTCTTTTCTTATCGCTTTTTTTTCTCTCTTCTGCTTTCTGTTCTCTTTTTTCTTTTTTTTTTTAGAAGAGTGTCCTTTCGATGGTCCAGAGTTCGCACTCTTCTTTCCATTTACTAGATAGGAATCCCAGAGAAGAATTCATGTGGGTCGTGTAGTCGGGGTCTCCGAAGGCAACGCAATCGTAGTGCTAGGGAAGTCCGGTAGGATAATCTTGGATTTGCAGAGATTTGATTCAGTGGGAAATCCGGGGCCTATAGAACGTTCTTCTTCTTTCGTCTGAGATTTCTGATTCTTGTTATTTTTCTTTTTATTGTTCTGATTTTTTTTTGTTCTTATTTCTCTCTTCTCTGTCTTTTTTCTCTTCTTTGTCCTTTCTTTCTTCTCTATCGTTCTTTCTCTGATTCTTCTTTTTTTCCTCTCTTTCTCTCGCTTGTCTCTCTGCTTCTTATTCTTGTTCTTCCCTTTGCTCGTTCTTTCTGATTCTTCTTTTCTCTTGTTGTTCTTTTCCTCTCTTTTCCCTTTTCTGCTCTCTCTTTCCTGTTTTATTTTTCTTCTTTCTTTTGTGTTCTTTCTGAACTTTCTTCTCTCTCTCTTCTTTGAGAACCTTCTTTTTTCTCCTTCTTTTCTTTGTTTTTGTTGTTTTTCTTTCTCTTCTTGTCTCTGTTTTCTTGTTTTTCTTTCTTTGTCTTTGAAGCTACTCTTTTTTTCTCGGACCCTTTCTTTGGTCTCGTTTTTTCTTTGCTAACCTTTTCCTACTAGGCCTCGGTCCTTTCTTATCTTGTCTTCTTTTTTTTCTTTGTCTCGTTCTTCTTTCTATTTCTTATTTTGCTTGTTCTTCTTTTCTCTGTCTTCTCTGATTCTTTCTTTTTCCTCTGTCTTTTTTCTTCTCTGTTTTTATTGCTCTCCCTGTTTCTCTGTCTGCTTCTTTCTCTGTTTGTCCTTTTCTCTCTTTTCTATCTATCTTTGGATGAAACTGTAAGAGAACTTCTTTTTCTTTCTTTCCCTTGGTTTTGTTCTTTGTTCTGATTCTTTTTGTTCTTCTTTTTCTTTCTTTCTTTCTGATTTATCTTGTTCTTTCTTTTTTCTCTACTTTCTTTTTCTGTTTTCTTTCCTATTCTTCTTGTTGTTTTTGTTTCTTTCTCTGATTGTTATTGTTTTTTCTTGTTGTTTCTTTTCATTTTGTTTCTTGTTTTTCTGTCTTTTGTTGTTCTTGTCTTACTGCCTAGGTTTTCTTGTGGATTCTTTTTCTTTCTTCTGGATTTTCCTTTGGTTTAGGGTCTCGCTCTTTTGGAATTTTCTGTCTTTGTTTTTGTTTCTTGTTCTTCTTTCTTTTTGTCTTCTTTTTTCTTATGCTTTCTTTCTTTATCTTCTCTTTTTTCTTATGCTTTCTTTTTTTATCTTCTCTTTTTTCCTTGTGCTCTTTCTTTTTCTTCTTTTGCTTTTCCTCGTTGAATGTGGTTATGCTTGTCCCTGTTTTTTTCTCTGTGATTTCAACAAGGTTCGGAGGTTTTTGGTGGCAGTCTAAATAAGTCGGTTTGCGTTTAGGGTACTGGTTTTCGTTTAAATTTATATGCTTAGTCATAAGGAGTATTTTATTATGCTTGTGTAAACGTCTGCCTTAGTAGGGTATTTTGCTAGGCTTCTGATTTTCCCGGAGGTCTATCTTTTCTCTTTCTTTCTCCTCTTTTCTTTCGTTTCTTTTTTTGCTTTGTCCTGCAGTGGAACCTTTTCTTCTTTTTTCTTGGGTTGTTTTTTTTTCTTTTTTTTGTTTTTCTTCCTTGTTTCCTGCTTTTCTCTTGTTTTTCTTTCTCTTTTCTTTTTCCGATTTTAGGAATAGGAACAACGAATGTTTTCTTTCCTTCTTTATGTCTTTGCCCTCTTTCTCCCTTGTTTTATTCTCTTTTTCCTGTCTCTACTCTTTCTTTAGTCTCCTCCTTTTTTCTTTCCTGTCTTTCTTTTATTGTTCTCTTTCTTGTTGTCTTCTTTTCTTCGTATTCTCTCTGCTTTTCTCTCTTTTTTTCTACTTTTTCTGGGGACTCTTCTTTCGTAATTCTTTCTTCATCTTCTTTTTTCATCTGCTTTCTGCGTCTTTTCTCTCTCTTTCTCTTTCTTTGTATGTAAATTTAGGAGAACTTCTTGCTTTTGCTTTTTTCCAACGGACTTGGTTTTGTTCTTTGGACCCTCCTGTCTTTCTTCTCTTTCTCTGCTTCTTTTTCTGTCTTTGAAACTCGTCCTTCTTTTTCTTTCCTTTGTCTTTTTTCTTGTTTTGTTCTTCTCTCTCTCTTTTTCTTTCTTCTTGCTTGTTTTTTCTTGATTCGTTGTCGTCTATCTTTGTATACGACATTTTTCTTCTCTCTTGTTCTGGATTCTTGTTTTTTGCTTGTTCTTTCTCTCTTTTCTTGTTCTTTTGTATGTAAGTGATTTCTTGTTGTTGGTGTAGAGTTCTGAAAGTACCTGTTTTTTCTACTTGATTTTAAGTTTCAGATTTTGTGATTGTGCTGTGCCTGGTTCCTCTACTTTTAGGAAACGGGTTGTTAGTTTTCATTGTTAATCTGTCTGCATTGTTATTTGATGTTGGTATATGTTTCTTGTCTGTAGTAAATGCTTGTTTTATTCTCTTCTCTGGTATCTCTTTTCACCTCTTTCTCTCTTTTCTTTTTTCTTTTCTCATTTTCTGTCTTTTCTCTGACTGACTGGGACTTTCTCTTTTTGTCTTTTCTAGATTTCTTTTCTTGCTTTTTTTTTTTTTTTCTCGTTCTCTCTTTTCCTTCCTTTGTTTCTTCTTTGCTGTATTTTTGTTCTGTTCTGCAGTGCTTGGGTTCTGCTCTTCTCTGAATTTGCAGGAGAAAGGGGGCTTATTGTCTTCTTTCTCTGGGAACTTTTTTCTGTCTTCTTTCCTTTGATCTCGTTGTTTTTTTCCTTCTCTCTCTTTTTTTTGTTCTCTTCTTTTTTTTCTGCTTCTTTGTTTTCTTGTTTTCTTTATCCTCTAATTTTCTTCTTCTTCCTCTTTGTCTGTTCTTGTTTCTTTTTCTCTCTTCTGTGTGTTTCTTTCTCTTATTCTCTCTTTCATTTTTCCTCTTTCTTTTGTCTTTCCTTTTTTTTATGTTCTTTTTCTTTGACTTTCTTTCTTTTTTCTCTTTTTTCTTTCTCTGACACTTTTCTTTCCTATTTTCTTTATCTTCTCTCTTTTTTTATTTTGTTTCTGCTTTGCAAACGGGATCTTTCTCTGCTTCAATGATAGTGCCTCTTTCTCGTGCATTGTTTGCTGCATTCTTGTACTTTTTTTTTGGATACGTTATTCTAAATGGGGAGTAATCTTTCTGTGTCTGATTTGTAAACTAATTCTGTTATATTAATCTTTCTCTCTTTTATCCCTTTTTTCTATAGTAACTATTTGTTTCTCTACGATGACTTCTTTTTCTTTTTATCCTTGTTGTTCGTTTTTCTCCGTTTTTTTCTTTCTCCTCCTCTTTTTTTGTTTATTTGTTTCTTCTTTTCCTCTTGTTATGTCTTTCTTGCTCTCTTTCTTTTATCTTTGTCTCTTTTCTTGCTTTCTTTTTCTCTTCTCTCTCTTTCTTTTTTTTCCTATGTCTTTTCTTGTTTCTTCTCTCTTTCTTTTTTCTTTGTTTTTTCCTCTCTTCTTCTCTTTCTATTCTTTTCTTGTTTTCTGCTTCTTTCTCTGATTTTTCCTTTGTTTTTCTTCTTTTTTGTTTTTTACCTTTACTCTTCTGTCTTTTCTTTCCTCTCTCTCTATTCCTCTTCTTTCTATCTTTTTCTTCTCTCGATTCTTCCTCTGTTTCTTTTTTTTCTTTCTCTTCTTCT
>JAYMSL010000054.1:0-55456 GCA_036897195.1 Plantago coronopus
AGAAGAGGAAAGAACAAGAAGAGACAGAGAAAAGAAAGAAGCAGAGAAAGAGGAAAGAGGGAAAGAAAGAGAGACCGGAAACCCTATAGGAAAGAGGATACAAATATTTAACACGGATAAAAACAGAATAGAAAAAAGGTAAAAAAAAACACAATGAAAAAACAATAAAAATTAGTATCAAAAAGATTACAACGAATTCACAACCAATAAAAACGCGCAAGAGAAGCTATGCAAAAAAGAGAAAGAAAGCATGTTTTATTAGAAGTAAAATAGAAAGCTCAAAGGGGGTCTTTGCTAAATTCTTGTAAGAATAAAGAATTAGGTAAAATTGTTAGTTGTTTTTTAACTCTATAAAAAAGGAAAATAATGTATAGGATTTTTATTAAAAATAGTTCCTAAAGATTAAACATAATTCTATTTTATAATAGATAATTTTATTAGATTTTAATTGTATTATTAGATTAATAATTTATTTATTACAATAATAAGAATAATCGCTTATAGAAATTATAAAAAGAAAAAACTTGTCAAATGCTAAATTCCCGAAACGATTCCGATAAAGAACATTCTCTTTTTAATAAAAAATAATCCTCTATAAATTATATAAACCTTGCATTGATAACTCCCACCATCCCCATGTACTAAACTCTCTCAACGATCTCTGAGTTATGAAAACGACAAAAAATTAATAGAGTCTAGATTTTAAGCCAATGTGAAAACGAAGTCTCCAAATTTGCCAATGCTGGAAAAAGTGTCATTATGTTTTTGGAAACAATTGATTTAGTTTTAACATAAAGAAAACCCTCCTTCTCTTCTCCAAACACAAAAACTACAATAAATAAAAACATAGACAAGCAAATGCTAAAAAAACAAAACATTCAAAAAAAGAGAATAAAAAAGTTAAAAGAATTCTGGGGCTGGCCCACTTCATACAAGTTCTATGTTTACAAAATTGAAGCATGCTCCTTACCAGGAAAATCCATAGAGTAATCTAGTTTTCCTTTGTTGTTTGTTTTTTCCAACCGTAGTCCTAAAAAATGTTTTTAAAAATATTATATTAATAAATTATATTAATAAATTATATTAATAGTATAGATAATATAAGTAAGGAATTAAACTAAGAATATTCTATTATATAAATATATTTCATCATTAAGCATTAGTTAAATGTTTTATGTTTTCATTCACATGGAATTTCTAATCAATTCAATTTAACTAGAATAATTTTGTTTCTTGTGTTTTCACAATCTTTGTGTCTACTAAATGGATGACAACAAAAACGACGAATTTCTCCTTTGAATTTAATTGCACCAACTGCTTTCTTTTAGAAAAGTTTTTTCGGACTAAATGTCTAATTTAAGTAAAGATGCAAATTTCAACGATGAATGGATAACAATAAAAAGCGTTGTTTTTCTCGACACTCCCTCTGATTTATGTTTTTATTTTTTTAGTGGACGGTTAATTTTATTCATATTAATTCTAATACAATTAAATTAAACTATACTTTACAGGTTTAGTTATATTTAGTATTATCACTATAATCACTATAGAAAATGTATTTTATGTAAAATTTATCTACATAAATTATTTGTCACCTACATAAAAATAAAGAGCGTATAAGCTCCGAACCTATTTTGGTAATAAGCACAAGTTACGGGAAGAAAGAAAATACATCAAAGAAGGGAACGGGTTGGGTACGAAGGAACAAATAATATTTAGAAAAGAGGACACAAGGGGCTTATTTCAGAAACCACTGAAAAGATTCTATTTCGTGAACGAATAAGAATACCTCTCACTGGAGAATACGAAATAAAATAAAAAGCTAGCATAACGAAATACTATGATACTATAGCGAAGCTTAAAACAAAAGTTATGTAAGTGACAAAATGCATGAAGGTTTATAAGGAAAGAAAGCACAAGTATACATAATAAAAATTTCAATTAACGAGTAGTCTTGAGCTAAAAGGCTTTTATAATAAGCAAAATGATGAAATAGGAGAGATGACGCAGTCTTAAAAATAACTAAACATACATAAGAATCATTATAAGTCATTTATAGTAGTAAATTTATAATAAAACTAAATTGCATTAATTATTCCAAAAATGCCAATACACAAGCAACAAAAATTATATAGACTTGTAATAACAAAGTGGACTAGACTATAAACTAGACTATAATAATAATTAAAATTATTATAATATTTTAATACAAAAAAATAATTAATTTAATTAAAGTAAAATCCTTTTTGAATCTTATTCTTAATATAGCTTATATAGTATATAGTAAAAATTTCTTATTTTCTCATAAATGTTCTTAAAAAAAACAGAATTTTCTAAAATTTAAATAATTAATATACTTAGAATTTCTGCATTTAGCAAAGTAATCTCATAGATATTATTAATAATTTATTATTATTGGGCAATGACTTTTCGTTAAAAGCATTCAAGCAAGTTCCTTGGCAATTGTGAAATCCTTTGCTTAGAAAAGCAATTCTTCATTTTCCCGAAAAATATCGCGATAGGATTTTACCTATAGTATTTCATACGTGCATTCAAGCCAAGTTCTTCCATGTGAGAAAAGCAAATAAAAAAAACATAGAAAGGAATCGAAAAAAAAAGAAACAAAAAAAACTTCGTAATAAAAGAAAATATTAAAAAGTACAAAATATTTATGAAATAATAATAATAAAGGATTTGAAACAGAATATGGTTATAATTTAATATTACTTATCTACTAAATATATAAAATTGAATATATATAAGTACAAAAGAATACAACACCAAAGGGGTATATCCTAGTAAATTGTACATCATAATCTAAATAACTTTGAGGACTGTAAAAGTAAGGCACTGCACACTTCGCGAACTCGCCCTATCTAACTCAAAATCTATATCTATGACTTAATCATGCGCTGAAATCTAGCGTTACAGTTCTTCTTTCACCTTTTTGAAGATCCTATTTTTTGCAATTTTTGTCGAGCGACACTCAAGTAGTCTCTTAGGTTTTGGATAGTAATCTCCGCGACAATCAGCACATTCCAAGTAACTCCACGAAACGCTTACGAGTTTCGTATATGCCAAATAGAATTCATTGCTATACACCAGGCAGCGACCTTTATCTTGAAAGCTACGGGCACCTGTCCACTCCTAGGGTGGAACAAGTTAATCTACTCACCCAGGTTGTTCACTTGATACCGAAATCTCACCAACTTCATAACTGTTTGCACCACTGGTTTCGATGTTATACATGAACAAAACAAATGATCATGCAATTTAGGCAGATTTCCACACTCTTCAGAATCCTACAAATTGAATTTAAACAATCTATCCTTTGTCGGTAGCCTTTTCTGGACCACCATCCAACATATGAACGATACTCGAGCGAGAACTAACTTATTCCATACTAATGCTCTCCAAGCAAGAGGTGGTCAGGCACATTGAGTTTTTAAAGCTCACGAACTATCTCCACGCCCTATTTCCCTTCTAAACAAGTCGCAAACTGCGGTACCTTTTCTTTTATTTCATCCCAAATACGCAGCAACATCTTCTACCACGGCGAGTCTGTTACCCGAGGCACAACATACCAAATCGAGCGTTGCTGAATCTTATACTGGTGTATCCACATTTTCTAGATAGTATTCTGCTCCTGCGGTTTAGAGAATGCGACCACCGCAGTCCTCAAAATCCAGCCTAACACTTACAGACCCCCAAAACTATAATCCTGATACACATTCCTCCACGCAACACGTGCCTTTGTACTACTGTCTTGCCCAGACCAAAAGAAGTTACGATAAACTCTTTTAATCTTCTTTATTACACCTCTGGGAAACGTAAACACATATCCCCAAGTTGTAAATACCAGTAAGCACAGACTTAATTAGTAGCAATCGCCCAGCATATGAAACTGATTTTGTCTACCACGCGTGTACCCTACCCACCAACTTAGTCACTAAATCATTATAATCTGCCACTCGAGGTCTCGTTGGATGTAACGGCACACCCAAATATCGTACTGGAAATCTTCCCCTTGCAAGGGGCCAAACTGCGTGTAGTCGGGCTTTAGCCGCAGCATCCAGACCCCCATAACTCTTACTCTCATTAACTCGAAGGCCGAACATAGCAGAGAACTCATGACTCCTTTCAGAAATTGCAGCGAGTTGGTGTCACCTTTGCAGAAAAACAGCAGATCGTTCGCAAAAACCATGAGGATAAGTTTAATTATATAACAAAGTAGATGAAAGAAAAAACTGTCCCCTTGCATCATTAGCCTGTTTTGCACCAATCTGTTCAAATATTCCATACAACGGATAACGAAATAAGGAGACAGGAGATCACCTTGTCTTAAGCCCTGTTTGCCCTCCAGGTGGCCCTCCAAACTTTCATTAATACTGAACGAAAAGTTGGCTGTAGACACACACTACATAATCAAGTAAACTAATCCTTCAGGGAAGCCGAAATCGCCCAGCACACTCCGCAGGAAATTTCGATTAACCGTGCCATATGTCTTCTGGAAATCAATATTCAACGTACACCTAGGCGATAATGCCTTATTGTTGTACCCCCTTACCAATTCCTGTACCAAAAGTATATAAATATATTTCGGCTTTTGACAACCGCATTCTAAGACGGATGCACTAGCTTAGGCATAAGTGATTGTAATCTGTTGGCAAAGACTTTGATAATGACTTTATACACCAAATTGCAGCATACGATCGATCGAAACTTAGAAATTGTACTCGCATTCGTACCTTTGAGCAGCAAGCACACCGTAGTGTTTTTAATTTGCTCCAAAGTCCGTCCTGATCTTTGAAACTCTCGAATTGCTCCACACAGACGCAAGCCAGTAATTTCCCTACTAGCCTTAAAGAAACAAACGTTGAAACCAGCAGATCTCGGGTTTTTCACATCATTCATATAAAAGAAGGCCTGTTTTACTTACTCGTCAGAAATAGTCGCCAACAAACCAACCTTGTCCTCCGCATTAATTCCTTCACCCACTGCAAAGACTAAATCATCAAAAGGTTGCATATACTGCCTTGTACCAAGTAGTTGTTTGTAAAAAAACCAAAATATGCTCCGTGATACCCGCCTTCAGCGTACCATCTTCGGCCTCGAGTACATGTATCGCATTACATTTCCTCCTGACTCCGATACTCTGGAAAAACAGTCGCAAGTTCTTATCCTCTTTGTCCAACCACTCCAACTTCGACTTTTGATGGAGTTCACTCTGCCACTTAGCATATAGACTACTACGTTTCTCCTTAGTTGCCTCAAGAAGGAGCTTCAAATAGGACAAATCTAGATAGGCCAATAAGTCTTCCTGGATCTGCGGTACCTGTGCAAGACAAGCCTGCACTGGCTCCTCAAGCTTCTGGTAGCATCTTGTATTGAGTGCTTTCAAGTCCACTTAAATCATCTTCAATTTACTCACCAACGGGAACATGAAACAACCCGAGTCCGGTTTGCAACATTGCTGTTCCACTAATGGTTTGACATTCTCATCTAATGCCCAAATATTCTTAAAACGAAAGGTCACAGACACCTTACCGGCGTCCCAAAACACTCTCGTAATACTAGGAGAGTGATCTGCTACTCCAGGTGCAAGAAACTTCACTACTGATTCCGCCAGCATCTGAACCCAACAAAAGTTCACTAATATCCTATCTAGCTTACAAGACACAGTACCACTACTCCAAGTGAAGACAGGCCCGACGTACTGGTGATCCACAAGTGCACACTCATCCAAACACTGCTAAAGTTCGGACCCGATATCTGGAATATCTTTGCCTATAATCTACTTCTCATAGCCTACATTGAAATCCCCTGCTACCATCCAAGGCTCAGCCATACTGGTACCAATAGCCTTCAAACCAGCCCGCAAGGGCACCCGCGGATATTTCTCATTGAACGCATTGACAAAACCTGGCCAATAGCATTCCTATGACAATAAATAAACTGGGACTACATCTCCACAGCTTCTACTTTCACGTGCTCATTATTCCATACAACTAGTATACAACAGTTCGAATGGAAGTCCACATTCCTGATGGTACTCCACTCTTGTTCTATCCGCCGCATAACAACATCACCCAAATCACCATGTAATCGAGTCTCTAAAATCCCACCTCTTGAGCATCTATTATTACTCATAAAGCTTCACAAAGCCTGCTGGTTACTCAGTCCTCTTAAGTTCCATATTTAAACCGCTATTCATGGGGTTGATTGCCAGTTTTCTTCTGAGCACCTTTACCCTTATCATCCTGCATATTTTGTTGCACCGGGTTATCCCCAGCTTGAACCTGCTTATTACGACCTTGTAGCCGAGCCACAGTGGAAAATGCAACACTGTCTCTCCCTAGACTACCTTCAGTACTACTAGCAGGGTTCGACTTCTCCGAGGGATCCCGCGAAGTTTCATCCAACGTACGAAGGGGCTTAAAAGACTCTGTACTAGCCTAGCCACCCCTCGTCTGTGGCGGACTCTGCGGTCTTGCCAAG
The DNA here is from genome assembly GCA_036897195.1 of Plantago coronopus. NCBI lineage: Eukaryota > Viridiplantae > Streptophyta > Magnoliopsida > Lamiales > Plantaginaceae > Plantago > Plantago coronopus. Next base: position 6,499 of record JAYMSL010000054.1, read on the forward strand.
TGTGCTGATTTCCGTGTGACCTCAATAAACGGTGGCTCTGCAATTGATTCAGAGCTAGCTGCATCTCATCGTGTTGCATTCTCCAAAGGCCCCTTAGCCTGAGAACCAACACTCATATACTCCTGTCCATCTAAATATATAATTAATGTTAATATAAACTATTCATATAGTATAATATAGTAAATACTATCTACATATAATTGTAAGTGAAAGTTTTCTATAAATAAGAGTAAAAGATTGTAAAAATAGTAGATTTTCCAATAAACAACAAGAGTTGAAATATTTACAAAGGGAATTTCAAAATAGAAAAAAATAGACTTTGACCGTCTCTATCGAACTGGCAAACCTTGATGGAAACAATGACACAAAAGGGAAATTCTTCCTTCAAAAATGCTAAACAACAAAACAAAAACTATAACATACAATGAATTAACAAAAAAAAATAAAGTAAAACAAGAAAAATAAGACATAAATTCTAAGCTAAGGCTAATTAATTGCAAATAAAGAATTAATTCATAAGTAAACAAAATATAACTTAAAAATAAATAGAACTTCTACTAACAATAGGAATGTTTAAAAATATGAACTTATAAATTAAAATTTTTGAAATAATTAAGAAATTATAAGAAATAATAATAATAATAAGAGGAAAAATCAAATTATGAATTTAATCAAACAAATGGAAAAAGCACAAAAAGCAACAATAATAAGAAAGAAATTACAAGAATAGCCTAGATAGAGATCCTACCCAATTTGACTAAGAAAGACTTTTTTTAATAAATTTAATAAAGGCACAATAAAAAATTTTTAATACGCGTTACTAACAACAACAAACATCATAAAACAAATTTCTTATCAACAACAAAAATATAAGACAGAGTCTATTTTTTTCTATAAAAAGTCTAAAGAGAACTCATTTATATGATTCACTAAAGTAATATGAGAGACAAGTAGAAAAGTAAAAACTAGTATTAGATCCCTTGTCGAAACCTTTTCCAATCTCGACAATGACTTGCAAACAGACTACTTGCCCTATTTTTAATCTATACTTAGTACCTCTTTTATTTGTTGTGTTCAAATGAAATCAAACAGAAACTTATAATAAAGACATGTATTAGATTAGATTAGAATTATTATGAAAACTTAAAAACGGAGAAAAAAGCTAAATAAAACATATTCATTAGTCGTTGGTATAGATATGACTCTGTAGTATCAAATTAGTATAAATATAATTAACTAATAATAGTGTAATATAAAAATCTCCTAATAGAAAGAATTAGAACTCATATTAATATTAATATTAATATAGTATATAGTATTATATAATACTAACCATATAGAAAAAACAGGCAAATTGGGGGAAAGATAATGAAGTCAGAATAAAAAGCACCTGCTCCTTGATTTTAACAAACATTACGACATTATTTCGAAGTATTCCTTTCGGGTAGTAGTAAAATAGAGGGCTAGCTTAGCTACACTTTTAGATTATAGTGATAGTAGTAGATGATATATAATAGTAAAAGAAATGTTTTTAGAAGAGCTTCCAACTAAGAAAGAATTTAAGAGTTCCGGAAACGGGTCAATGCCTCTAAAGAGAAAAATTAATATATAGAACACTGCTAAAAAGGAAAAAAGGAGAAGAAATTTAATATGGCAAATGCAAAATAAATTCCCCGGTTTATGCAAAGCTATACCTAGCAGCAAGCTTTAATCATAAAAAGACCCATGCATTTCATTCACTTTTTTAATCTTTTTAGGATTAGAAGTTCGAATTCCTTTTGATTTCTTTATACTATATGTTTTTATATTCTTTTATACAACTATTAAAAACCTATGAAAATTACAACTTATATTCCAAGAATTCTATGATAATAAAGAAGAAACAAGAAAAATGAGAGTGATAGATTAAACACCCGGCGCGAAAAGTACCAACAAGCTTGGATAAAACTTCCGTAGACCTATACTAATTATGCATTTTTAATAATAAAAATGTACATTAAAAGAGCCTAAATACTATTTTTTGTTACATTTTTTAATATATAAAGTCTTTTTTTTTTTAATTAAAAATCTATGGAACAAAACTATATTAAATACTTATATTGTTTTTTTGTAATAAAAGAAATTAAATAATTAGTAAAAAGTTATTACATAGAGTCTTTTCGTAAAATAGAAATAAATTGAGTAGAAAGCGTCTCCAAGAAAAGACATAGATCCTACTTAGGCGGTATCTCTGTAGTTAAATGATCCACAGCTTCGTTCACCAATCGTTTAAACCAACCAAGTGCATCAGATCAAAGTTGTCCGAGTAAATCACGATAATGATCAACACGAATTTGAAGTAAATAAGAGGTTGGTGCCAACTCATTTATCATATGAAAATAAGTAGTGAGTACGTTTCAATAATAAGACGCCGGATTTTACGATTCAAGGCTTTTTGAAGGCCAAACTCTACCGCCTGGAGCTCAGCATTCTCGTTTTCATTCGCCAGTGCTACCTCTAACTATTCCAGTAATTGTATATCTGTTGGTATTTCTTCTACGGCTTTCATTTACATTGATCTTTAGCAAACCCCTCTTTGGTTTGCACTATTTATGGATCAATTAACTACATGAGTTCCTGGGCGTGGTGAGTTCCTTATCACGGCTCCTACATTTTATATCGAAAGTTTGCTGTGTCCAGGGCTTTTGGTGATGTCTGAATAGAACTTCGTTTATCGATGTCCAAAGGCCCCGAATTGCCACAATAAACACCCAACGACTATTTATAATAAACCAAAAATACGAGTTACATGTTTCCCAGCTCCCTAAACCTTTAACCACTCGCTATCTGAAAGAGCCACAAGTTGGACAGAAATTGCAGACTAAAGTATTTTGTTCCTTAGATTAACAGCTTTATCACAGGACAAAGGCATGTGTCGTGCATTTTCTGCTTCCAGATTACATTGCGTGTACTTCGTCATTTGGCGTTTATATCTTATCATATTAGTTGGAAACTTATCTTGTACAATAAGCCAAAGAAAATATTTATACTTTTTTAACCAAAAGGTAAATTCTATATCCAACGGGAATTCTCGCGATATGTTGAAGTCTCTTCATCTAGTTTCCACGGCGTACTATAAAGCAGCTTGACGGGAGAATTATCCTGTTGCCATCTTGCATCAAAGCAAGGAATCCGGCGTTTCCTTTAACTGAGCAGGAAAGTGCTCCAGTTCCATGGGAGCGCGAGTAGCACAATGTAGTGAGTCGTGAGAAGTCCCAGGGGCCCCCTTACGCGACTAATCTGTCGATTGCGATAATTGTAATATTTGTATCTTTCCAAGTTATATCTACGATTACATTACTTAAAATTATATCCTTAAATTATTTATCAAACTCGAAAATAAAGGTTTTCCCAGATCCAATACCCCATTATAAGGAAGGTATAATTAAGGTTCGTACAACGATTATGCCTTTCCCGTGTCGAATTATCTCCAAGTTTTTTGATAATTAAAAATATGTATGCTTTTAAGATATTTAACCTGCAGGAGAGACCCCAAAACTCAAGGCTCTCCATTCAGAATTTTCTAAACCAACTTAGTTAGATAGTAAGGTAACCCGCATTGTTCGAGCTTCTCGAATACCTAAGCCACCCCTTGTTTTTGGCAACAAAGCCTTATTTATGTTTACTAAGTGAAGCTTCTTTATCGAAATCGAATAATCAAAGAAAAACGAAAGTCTTTGTTTCGCGCGTCAATACAATCACAAATATATTTTAGAACTTGCGGAAACTGCACCAAGTAAATAGATCAAAAGAGACGTATTTTATAAGTGTTGTTCTGCTTGCAAAAGATAAGAATCTTGTCTTCCATCCGTCGAACGAGCTATAATTTAATAAAATAATGACGAATGATTGGCTCGGATAACTCCTTCTTATTAGAAATTGACACTCCAGTATTTTCTAAAAAAATATATCTGACTATCTATATCCCAAGATATTGCAGATTTGGCGTCTAGATGAGGTGCTAACTTTAGATTTGACTGAACTAACACTAACTGTTCATCTGAATGCCTTACAAAAAAGTGCGCAAAGCAGTTCTGAGAATGCGGGCTGTTTCTTATCAATTATAATTAGATTGTCCGTAAAAATAGATGTGAAAACCCGGGCCACTCCTAATTGTTCGAGCAGACTGCCTCCTTCCTACTTTAATTGCTTTAGTAATCAAAAACCCTGAACGTTTGATACAAAGAAGGATACGATGACAACAGATTGCCCTGTCTGAGTTCACAATTATGAAGGAAAGACTCAATAATTTCACCATTCCACAATATTAGGGTGGGAGCATTACGAACACAGCTTATAATAATATGAATCAGAGATTCTGGAAATCTAAAGGTTACTAAAGTTTCCTCAATAAAATCCCAGTGCATTTTGTTATAAGCTTTTTTAAGATCGAGTTTAAGAAACATATTTCCCATCTTCGCATGAACCTGGTTGCGAGTGGAGAAGCTCTTGTATTAACATAATATTATTGTGTGTACGCTGACCTTTGCTAAAGCTAGATTACATAAGAAAGTTCAAATCTATTATATGCGCTCACGAAGCCTCAAGGTAATACACTTTGTAATAAGCTTATAACAAAGAGGGATTAACCTAAATTGTAAGATAAGCACCTAGTTTGGTATCTTGGACATCAAATACATATAAACTCCGCGCACTTCCGCATATTTCGTAATGTAAATATCAATTGAACAAATTTAAGCAATGAGTAATAAATCTCATTCTCAATATTTATAAAAAAAAAATACTTTGCCTCTGTCTGGTACTGGAACTTTGTATGGATGTGTGTTCCCATAATATTTGTTTTAGTGCAACTATTTTGACTTCGGTACCGAGCTGCTGTCTTGTTGCTTCAGCAAAAGTTTGCTCCCATGCCGCGGGAGCCTGCTGTTCAAATTGCTATTTGCTGGAACCTTAGATGATGTAAATAAATTCCGAAAAATTCTTTTGCGTGTTGTTTGAGTCTCTTCATTCTACTATTTACCATTAAATTTAACATAATGCGCCTTAGAGTGCTAGAAAATTTTAGTGTTTTTAGTCCCTTGCTATAGCCCCCGAGCCCAGGATTTTTGAAACCAATGATCTCCTCTTAATTGAACAGTAAATTATATTCCTGAACTAAAGCTTCCTCAAGTCGATTCAAACTTTATGATTCCCGGTTTGCCGAGGAATTCTTGCAACTATTAATCCTTGCTAGCAAAATTTTCTGCCTTTTGAATATATTACCGAAAACTTTTTTATTTCAAGGTAGCCTTTTTTTGAAACTAGCGCAATGGACCGGAGAATATCTTCCCGGCTAGCCCAAATTTACTGCAAAAAAAATTGATATTTAGGATGCGCGAACCACACAATTTCAGACCGAAAAGGTTTCCCCACCGGAACTGTCTTCCGTCCAGCATAGTTAATCAAAAAAGGAGATAGTGGTTTAAACATGTACTAGGCAGGTGTATAATTTCACTATCCAGACTTTTTTTCAATCCAATCTGAATTAGCCAGAGTTTGCTCAATACGTTCTAGGATTTTAGCTTCCGACTCCCCGTGGTTTTCCTATATGTATTGGGGTCCTTGATCCTGGAACTTGTATTTAGTTAAAAGATTTAGCTAATCGACTTACACTTGTCACTCTTCTATTTTTCATGTGCAAAACCGATCTCATTAAAGTTGACCGCTATTAACTAGAGAAATTGAAGATTTGTAAGCTATATCTTAAAATGTGCGAAACTTATTAGCTTAGCGTAACTCCCAGATAACAGCCACCTTTCCGCATTTACCGGATCCATAATAGAGAAATTTCTTAATCTTCGATTACTATAATTTCCACGCGAACTCTTTACACATTCCATAGCATCCAGACACTTCCAAACATATACTCTGTAGGTGCAACTCTATAATGCGTAAACTCTCAGTAGACACTATATTCTGTGCAACATACAGAGATACTATAGTCTCAATAATAAATACAACTATAGGACGATGAATCTTAACTAAATCACAAGAATTCTCAGAGCCAGTTTCCGGGCAGCTACTTGTAATTATCTTCATAGAACTTCTATATAGTCATTAAATTCTGGATATGAAACATCAAGTTTAATTCTCATCGGTGCGATGATCACTAGCCATAATAAGACCCGACAAACAAGATATATTTTCTGGTCCTCTCAAATTGTTGTCATTATTTGTTGCTAAAAACCCATTATTCCAATCGGTCGAGTTATTCAATGTGTTCCAAGCTCGACTTGACAAATTATGCGAGGAATTGTCACCACACTTTTCAGCTTCTTGATCCTCTTTACGCGCTGGATCCGGGATCTCGGTCCTTGGTTCACTATATGTTTTATCTTAATTTAGGGGTTCTCCACCCAGTGAACAATCAAATTGTTTCTCCTCTAAGTCATCTCGCAATTGTCTTCCATAGGTTCTTATATAAAATTGTTGTTCTTTACCATCTGCATTTTCCTGAGTTACATTTGCTGACGAGAAAGTAAATACGACTTGCTGTGATTGCTGTTCAGGTGTTTTATATAAAACTCCCAATATCATTATTTTGCGGCCTTTGATTCCTGCCACGATTAGGTGTCAGCTGTGTTGGATTTTTCCTTAGATTAGGATTAACATAATAGTTTGGGAAAACTCATTTCCCATTCTCTTTTAGATTCTTATCAATACGTCTACGATCAGGAGATTGGTACTGAAGTGTTCTCACCGTTTCCTGAGACAATTTAAAAACCTTTTTAGCTTGATATCCTTGTTTCCTTATAATAACCATCCACTCTCCGAACTTTTTGTTTGCCATATCAGTTAGCCAACCTGCGTTCATGCCGGTGTTCACATTAGACTGCCTTTGCTCTATTTCACTCTACGTTGCTGCAGCAACAGAAGTGGTTGGCGGAGTTTTCGCAGCAGCTTCTTGTTGCTGTAGTACCTGCTTGCTGTTTTTTTAAAGACATAAATCAATCGTGTGTTCTAATCATACTGATAGCACGGAGATGGTCGGTTTTCGTAAACTACCCGGAACACATTATCATACACCCATTTCAAGAGGTATATAAGTCCGTATTTAAACATAAGTGTGAATTTTCCTTGAATTCCTGTAGATACACTTCCATCTATCTTAATCGAGTCACCGATACATTGAGCAAGAGAATGAATCACAAATTCGCGAAACCACTCCAAGGGAACAGTAAGAATTCGAGCCCCATGTTATTACGCTGTCCACAGTAACGACCCTGGCCTGAAGTTTGGTTCCCATTTAATTAAGAATAGAAAGAAAGCTAGCTGCTAATTGCCAAGGCCCTTCCATTAAGATCATCTCACGCTTCTTAATCGAAAGCCCTTTGAAGCAGTAACATTGAAATCCCTGATCTACTAGAACAAAAACAAATTTGCCTTGTAGCACCCCTAAGATAATTTACAGATTTAGGTAAAATCAAGAAAAACCCAGAATTTTGATAATAATGAAATGTAGATTTGAACTCAGGTGCAGGTTCTAAAAGGCCTAGCCACGGATTTTTCCTTGATTGGACATGCTTCTGCTCCTCTGCAGTCTTATCTTCTACAGTCTTAAATTCCTTAATTAAGAACATCTTTTGGTTTCGGTTTTTGATATTACCTTGCGAGCACAGGTGCTCGTAATCAGCTGCCAACGGGGTGTTTCCCGTGAGATTCACTGTTTTAGTCTCTGCGTTCTCTGTTTGCGGGCCCACCGTACGGTGCCGTTTAGCCCTCGCCAAACCAAGAAGTTGGTATACCGAAAGGGAAGTAGATAAACAGCCAGTAGCGACGGAGACGGTTCAGTCACCAGGGTTTCTCTTCTTTACGTGTTTATATTGTTGTTAATTATCAATAAGTAAAAATTTATAATATAAATGCGTCATTTACTTAATTTTGAATAAGAAAATTAGTTTTTGAACATTAAAGATTAATAGAATGAAAACAAAGTAAAAAAAGAATGGAAAGCAACGAATGAATAGAAAAACTTGAAAAGAAAAACGTAACTATAACAAAAAACAAAAAAAAGAAAACAAGAGAAAGAAATATCCTTGAAGAAGGCACAAGAATGCAAAAAGAATTCGAAATACAAAAATAAATGTATATCCTAGAATTAATTTTACTAATTATTTATTAATAACTAATCGATAAAAATATAATAGTGAAATTTTGTCTAATTTCACGATAGTGAATTCAATTAGATACTTTTGGGTATTGGGTTTTGGAACGTGCAATTCTTTTAGCTATTCTAAACTTTATGCATCTGAAACCCGGAAAACCACGAAGACATAAAAAATCAAGACAAGAATAATAAAAACAAATAAATATCTATAATAAAAATATTTAATTATAAAGAACAATCCATATAAGATAAATAGCAAAGTAAATTAAAAAAAACTCGGACTAAGACACTTTCAAAGCCGCGAAGCTTCCTTAGTTGGATAAAAAATTGGATAAAAGCCCACGAGCCCCTACTAAATAAATTACACTCTAAGGAATGATTGGTAAATTTAGATAGAGAAAATAAGTAAGATCTCCAACAAGAGACTTTCTCCAAAAGAAAGAAAAGAATAAAGATTAGGGACGTTCTAAGACAGATGAGTTTAGAAGTTCTACAAGACCAGATACTTTAATATACTTTAATAGATCAAAATACATGATTGAGTACAAACAAATATAATAAAATACTTTATAAAAATAAAACATAGAAAAATCCACAGAAATCATGGAACAGTATGAAAGTAGTTTGTCTCACTTTAAAGGAACTTTAAATATTTCTATACGTACATTTACCGAATTCTCAGAAAATTTAAAAATGAGAGAATTTATCAAAAATCAAAAAAGAAATTACTTTTTTTGATCAAAAAAAAATCATGGGAATAGAAAAATACGATCTCAAGGAAGAATTGGACGAAAAACGACTTCGATAAATTTAGACTTAATCATGGGGAAACACGGAAAATCCCTTGGATAAATTATCAAGAAGGGAAAAACCATGTCCTTTCGGAGTCCAAATAGAATAAATTCGTCTTATGTTGATGCCACAAAGAGTCGTGGTAAGATAGAAATAAAATATATAATAGTTAGGGGAATATACCTTTAACTCCTCAAAAAATTCTTTGTAACTTAGTCCGTTGAATTTATAAATGCTAGCTACGTTAGAATAAATTCAGATAGAATATAGGAAAAGAGTATATCTACTAAAAGGAATCGTATAATATTAAAAAAAAATCATAGGATTATCTAGTCTAGTAAAAAATAGTTATTTGGTCTATATTATAATTTTATAAATTATATAAATAAATGTAAATATGCCTATAAAACCTGAAATTGATTCACAAGTAATATAGTAATAGTTAAATAGAAAATAATTTAGAAATCTCCTTATTAAATGCCAAAAACCTAAAACTAAAAAAGCCCTTTTAGTAATTAGTAAAAAAACTTCTTTCTAGACTATGTATGGTATCATCTACAAATAAAAGAATATTAATATACGGAGTATTGTAAATGTAGAAATAAAACATTCTTTAAAGAAAAAGTTGGATTAAATTTATAGAACGGAAAAGAAATCGCACATTCAGCTAAGTACAAAATCAGAACGGAAATAAAATTTATTATAAAAAATAAAATGGTAGGCTACTTCTAAATCTAGCAAACTCAATCTACAGAAACAAAATCCGAGCTCTACGAAGGCAAAACTTAATATTAATTCCAATTCTTTTTACACAAAGACAAAAAGCAAAAAACATCGCATTTAATCAACCAAAAATCATTAACTAAATATTAAATGTATCTATGAAGTTTTGTGAATTAAATTACTGTAAAATAAAAATATTTTTTTAATTGTTAAATTATTAAAAAAAATCTCAATAAAGATAAAATCAATCCAGTATTGAAAATATGAAATTTCTCCGATTCGATTTACACAATTACATAATAAATTATGCCGCAAATGCATTGATGAACAATATTTATTTGTTGTTTTTTTATAAAAATATTATACTACTGTATTATCTAGAATTACGATTAACTATATTATATTTAATTGAATTTAATTCTATAGTTGTTTATAATTTTATATAGAATATAAATGAAAAATTAAGGACAGGATGGTGATCGTGAAAAACGGGCTTTCGAAAGAATTGAATAAATAAAAATAATGCGCGAAGAAAGAGGAGCTCGCGACATAGGAGGCCCTAAGAAAATGGAATTTATTCTATATATCCAAATTAAAATGACAAAGGAAGGCGGGGTCGCTATTAATTTAGGAATCCTGGCTGGATAAAGTCTTCTTTTAAACTACAGATAACAACAAATTGCTTTTCGTTTAAGAACTTTAAACAGGATCTTTTTTTTCGCCTAACTAGAAATATATTATAATCCTTTTTACCATCAAATATCAACCCAGCCATTGACTATTTCAGTCATTGAATACATAGATATTTCATATATATAATAAATAATAGTAAATGAAAAAGGGACTAAAACATGTTCTTTAATACAAAACCCCCTTTCAAAAAGCGAATCTTAAAATAATTTCTTAGATATATTTATATCTAACTACTTTCATATTTCCTTATTTACCTTGAAATCTTATACAAACTTCGTAGCTCCAAAACTTTTTGATTTCTGGTCATAATAAGACAAATTTTTTGTTTGTTGTGATTGTTTTCTGTTGTCATTCGTTCCCGCGGGATCTCGCTCTTTCCCAGTTTTTAAAAATGAGATAATTTTTTTCTATTTAAATTTAATTTTATGTTCTATATTACTTTATTAAATTGAAGTAAAATACGAGGTTCTTTTTCCAAGATAAAGTCTATTTACTCTAAACAATGAATAACGCTAGATCTTTGATTATACAAAACTTATCATAATATATATATATATATATTTAGTTGTTTAAGTAAAATTGGAAAAATATATTAAAAATCCATAAACTTAAAAATTTAGAAAAGACCTAAAGCTTTCGACTTCGTATTAATTTCCAATCCGTTATTATTCTATATCACACAAATACAACTCCACTATTTTTTTCATGTTCTAGTTAAACTATACTTGTTTGTATATTACTAGTATATTAAATAAAATATAAGACTTCTTTAGGAGATTTATGCCATTTATATCCTTTTACTTACCTTATCTTTATTTTAAATTCTATTTACAATTTTTATTTTTCCAACACGAGTGTCTCTTTTCTCTAAACAAACACCAGGTTCTTTTAATTTACATGAGAGGTTTTATTCTTTATAGATTTATAGGGAGGATTTCCTTAGTTGAATTTTATCTATTAATTAAAAGTTTTACTGCTCTAAGATCCTTTTTTGTCCTTTTAGTAGCTTTCTATCCGCTTCCTATGGGTGAAGGACTTGGTCTACTAAAGCTGTCTTATCTTGTTTGAATTCTAGATTACCTTTTTGTTGAACTTTGGCTTTCCCTTCTTTAATAAAACAAAGTAGTAGGAAATTTAATTCTCTATTGTAATCGATATCTAATATTTCTATATTGGAATTGAACTAAAACCAAAAGCTCTTATTTTGTAATTCTTCAAAAATAGGGCGTTGACCTAAAACTAAAATCCCCTTCGATTTCCTCAGAAGCTCTTTTACTGCTACTCCCAACAAATAACTGTATTACATTTAATTTATTAATTTAATACTTATTATTATCAAACTTCCTTACTTGTTATTCATTCTAATTACATATTTATAAAATACTACTAATACATTATAATATTTAATAATAAATCACCATACAATCACAAACTATTTCTCTCCCGAGATCCTTTTGTAATGATCTAAATTCCTTATTTAATGTGATTGTTTGCTCTCCGCTTCCTTGCTGTTACCTGCCGGAGTGTCTCTCTTCCCATTTTGATTTTTATTTAATTCTTAAAATAATATAATTCTATTTACATATTTACAGTTGTTTTTTAATTTATTAATTTAAATAAAAAAACAAGGTTTTCAATCTAAATTAAGGGCTATTTATTTTATTCTATAAAGACTCTTTAATCAAAATTAGATGCTATTTCTTTATCTTTTGAGTTGTTCCGTCGGAACAGTCACTTTGGTCTCTGCCCGAACCCGATGAAAAAATGGCATCCCTTCTTACGAACTCATTGAGAATGGGTCGGATCTAGTTCAAGGTTGGAAGGCTCTCTTTCACAGATAGAAAAAGATTGCAATCCGTTGGATAATAATGTAGTTCCATTGCTTTTTAGGCCCGAACCCAGGAATCTCTTACATATGATGCAAAAGAGATTTCTCCACCAATCGGGATTTGAAGAAAGAGAGGTAGAAGGAACCACGGACCCGCACCAGTTAGAAGAGGGTTTATTCAATCACATAGTTTGGGCTTCTAAAATATGGAGCCCTTTGGGCTTTCTATTTGATTGGACCGACTGATCCAGGGCATTTCAGGGCAACGGATCCTTTATGGTCAAAAGGATAAGCTTCAAGAGAATGATTCAGAATTCTTGCTAGTCGAACCATGCAATTCTAGACACGAGATAGATTTACCAAAGTATCAAAGAACAAGGCCCTTTTTCAAAAAAGCCAATTCCTTCAGGCTCCTGTGGATCTACTCTTTTTCCTATTCAAAGAACAGCCCTCGGATCCCCTTCTTAAGCTCCCCTGGCTCTTTGTTTTGCATTATTTAAATAAGAAAATGCCAAGGGAAGTTTACATTTCTTCCTCTATATCTCTCTTATTCGACGTCGGTTTATCAGGAAGAAACAAGAAAAGCACTTTGAAGTGTTAATTAATCGTCAAAGATAGCTTAGAACCATTAGAACTAATAGTGCATTATCTAAAGGATCTTTCCGTTCTACTACTTTATCCGAGAGTTATCCGTCTTTATCAACTCTCTTCCTATCTAATGGGAACGCTATTGGATCACATGACAAAGACATTTTTAAGAAAAAGAGGGCTTTTCCCGGATGAAATAAAAGAAGTACTAGATTCTGTTTCGGATAGGTCTTACAAGAGAAGGAAGGCTGGAATGCCAACAACAAGTGTCAATTCCATAATTAATTTGATAGTACCCATTTTGAACGTCTAATGCTAAAGTCACTGAATGTGATCGGCCGTTTCCACCCCTCCACTATGAAATCTCCCGTATCCTATGGGGCACGGGGTCAATTTATTACAGGTTTCGAATTTATCCTCATGCGCTTCCTGTTGAAGCGTCTACACGGGCGTGGAAGCAGCCTGAACTATTTGAAATCGGATTCTCCCTTCATTAATATTTTTTATAGAAAAAATTACCGAGGTTTCGCAATCCGCTGCCAAACTTATTTCAATTCTAAGAGTTCCGATCAATATTTGACCCAATTTCTTTTATTGAATTACTCATTCAACGAACATTCTATTATGCCCTTTGCAGGACTCGAATTTCCACGTTCTTTAGCACTAAATTTTAAGTCTTGCGTGTCCGCCATTTTACTACTAGAACAACGTGAACTATTATCCATCTTATAAAATAAGTTAAACATATATAGATAATATAAAATATAGATTTCCAGGGTTTGGAAATAATACAACTAAAAACGTAACATCCTACAGAGGATTCTACGAGGATATGATTTTAGGTTTTAGGCAAATTACTAACGAGAACATTATTTTACGATTGAGAAACTGATCGACTCTTTTAGGAATGAGAAGTGGGTTTAGGAATAAAACTAGGCTCGAAAAGGGATTTTCTATCTATTACTATAAGTTATAATATAGAAATATTATAAATATAGTAATAGATAGTTGCTCGCATTCATGGACTTATCTATTTAACAGATGACATAGCCTTCTTGCGTTAAAGTAAGGGCGGTACGATTAAAGTTCAAACCAGGAGGGCTTTTGAGATGAATACCGAGACATCTATAGACGCAGAAGGGTGTAATAATCGACGAAATGCTTCGGGGAGTTGAAAATAAACATAAATCCAGAGATTCCCCAATAGAATAACTTTTATAACTACTGTTAAATTCATAGGGGGCGGCTAAAATAAAACCTGGCGAACGGAAACATTTTAGTAACTAATGAAAAAGAAAGAAAAATAGATTCCTGTAATAGTGTCGCGCGAAATGGAGAACGGCCTAAACCTAAACTGGAGTTGTAGAAGAACAAAACAAGTGTCGTGCTGCTAGATAAAGCATCATTCCATCCATACTACACTCTATACGGCGAAATGTCCCTTAGCCGAAAGCAGCACTAACTTACGCTCTGACCCAAATAGAATCCCGCGTGAATCTATAAGAATCTACTTAAAAAAAAAGGCTAAATACTCCTGGGTAACCTCTAGTGAAGTAGTAACGTAAGAGAAGGGCGAAAAGAACATGAAACCGGAAGCTCCCAAGCAATCGGAGGAGAAATGGTTCGGATCGCGTGCCCGTTGAAGAATGCATCGAAGACTCTTAGGCAGTAGCTTGGTTAAGGGAACCTGGGGAGCTTTTGTGAAACAGGTTCCTCGTCGAGAAATTATCACTGCTTATAACTTATAAGGGGTGATCCATCCATTACTAAGACGAAATTAAGGTAAAACTAACTCAGTGGAAACCCCATTGATGTTGAATAATATGCGGATGAGTTGTGGTTAAGAGTGAAATGCCAATCAAACCTAGAGCTTGCGGGTTCTTCTCTAAAATGCGTTAAAATGAAGCAGTTGACTGGACATCCAGGGTTAAGCACTGTTTCAGTGCAGGACGCCAGATCAATACCAAATCGAGGCAAACTTTAAATATCTCAAAAGAGGGCAAGGCTGGTCAGCGAGGCGGTGGGGGAGAAGCTTCCTTGTAGAGAGGGAAATAGTCCAGATTACTTGCGAAGGCCCTTAAATAATTGTTTAATGATAAAGGAGATAGGGGTGCAAGAGACAGCCAAGAGGTTTGTCTAGAAGTAGCTAACCTTGTAAGAATGCGTAATAGTTCACGGAGTTTTGTATTGAAGATAAACGGGGCTAAGTGATCCGTGGAAGCTTTCGGATGTAAAAATACACCGCCGGGGGATCTTTACGCCATAGGGGCAGCAAGTAGCAGTCAACAAAGCGAGAACGAGAATGTCGGCTTGAGTAACGCAAATGTTGGTGAGAATCCAATACCCTGAAAACCCAAGAGTTCTTTCATTCACAAAGGATAATAAGACCAAGGCGAAAGGTGCCGTCGATGGACAATTCGTGAATATTCCTAAACTACCCTCTAATTGGTCCCAAAGGGAGGCAGGCTAGATTAACTGAAAAATGGTTATAGGTTTAAGAGCGTTGGGTGTCTTTGTTTTAAAAAGGTTAATAAGAAATAGAGAAAATGCCTCAAACCAATGAGCGAGTACCCGAGCACAGAAGTAACCCCAAAAGACTCCCAGGAAAAGCATGAACAGCCTTTAAACAAAAGGGGTACCCCGTATCCTAAACCTAAATGAGTGCGTGGTTAGAGAATACCGAGGGGCGCAAAACAACTCTCTCAAAGGAACTCCCATGTAACTTCGGCAGAAGGGATTCCTATTCACAAAAAGAGTCATAAAAACCAGTCTCACTGTTTACCAAAACATAGGTATCCGCAAAGTATTAAGACCTTGTATGGGGTTGGCGCCTACATAATACCAAAAGGGCAAAGACGTTGGTGGCCCGGTGGCAGGGGAGCCTTGGGCGTAAGCCCCGGTGAACGACAGCCATAACTACAAAAGTTCTAAAGTATCGAATTTCTTTGTTAGATAAGTGCCGACCTGTGCAAAAGGCGTAACGGTTTGAGCATTGTCTCGGATATAGGCTTGGTCAAATAAAAATGTTTGTGAAGATGCAGACATAAAACCCCCTTGAAGTTTCAATGTTACCGGGGGCGGGGTCTTTCCTTTGCAGCTTACGTGGAAGGCGAAGAAAACCTCCTTCTGACGGGGCGAAGGCTGCCTGTGATATACCACTCTGGAAGAGTTAAAATTCTAGATTTACGGGCCAAGAAAAAGTCTCCCGTAGATAGAGGCGTATAAAACTTAAAAAATAACGTAGATGTGGAAAGGTTTCCTTGGACCCGACAGATATTAGGCCACGAGTTCAAAGGCAGCAGGGAGCTTTTCTACAAGACCCACAAATCGAACAGGGACAAAATTAGACTTTAGTAATCTAACAATGCCGAATATAAAAGCCGTTGACCAACGGATAAAAGTTACTCTAAGAATAACGGGCTGACCTTTCCCCAAAGATCACACCGAAAGGTACCTCAATGCCGGCTCTGCACTCCCCGGGTTGTAGTATGTTCTCGGGATTAGGCTGCTCGCCGTTTAATACAGTACGTTCGGTCTATATTAATGTAGGACGTTAGAGAATTGAGAGGATCCGGAAAGCCATATCTTTTGTATTAGCTATCGTGCCCAAGGTAAACGCCGTATATCTAAGTACAGCGCAGATAATTTTGGAAAGTACCCAAGTAGTAAGCCCGTTGCTAAGATAAGTACTCAGACTTTCTTAGAGCTTCTGGTAACACAGCCGACAAAGTTATGGATTCTTTGTTCCTACGAGGATGAAGCGACATAAGTTTTGCGAGAAAGGCGTAGCGAGATGAGCCATTTATTATTATGATGGGTTTCTCCCGGCCTTTTTCTTTTTTCACCTCTGACCCTGAGTTTCGTTTCATCATCTTCTTTTTCGGATTTTTTTCTCTTTCGCTTTTCCGTTCTCAGTCTTGCCTCGCCGCGCATAGAGAGTAATACCTAGCACAAAGGTAGCTCGTATCTTTTATGGTTTATTTTGCAATTCCAGAGTCACTATAAGAGTTATCTTTGTTTGCCCTCTGCTTTTCCTATATATTTTAAAAGATTTTTCGTATAGAATTTCTCCGTAATCTTTTCACATGTAATTGTGTATAAAAAGTTTACTTTAGATTTGTGGGTGTAGTATTTTTTCTAGTTGTTCTTTTTAGGTTTTCTTCTTTTCTTTTTGTTCCGATTTTCACTCTCTGATTCTTTCCCTGATCTCTTGTTTTCTTTTTTTTGCTATTTCTTTCTCTTTGATTTTCTATTTGTTTTATGTATTTTTACATTGTTACAATTTCGATATTTTTCATTGTATTTGTATTTTTTTAATTTTACTTTCTATATTTCTATTATTTATAACAAATAATTTATATAATAAAACAACAAAAATATACTCAATTCCTGCAAGAATTTCATGGACTCATTTTGTAAGCAATTCGAAATATGCAATAAATACAATTTTTCTATACATACTTTGTGAGCTAGAATTCTTTCCTATATTTCTTTCACTTTTGACTGACTCCGCAATTATATGTAATTACTTGATTCTTGAATTAGACATCACTTTTTATACAAAATTCCTTTATTGACTTTTCAAAGACTTACTCTTTTTTATTTACGCCATTTTTTACAATGGCTTTTTCCTCCTTTCTTTCTATACTTTCTTCCTTGAAAGCCCTAGATTGGTCCGTTCGACTCCTTCTTTCTCGATTTTTCCTTTATTATATTAGTATATTGGTGTTTTTCGAAATGGACGACAAGAAAAGAAACAAGAAATAGCTAGTCAATAAAAAGAGAGAGGAGAAAATGGACGACAACAAAAAAGAGATCAGAAAAATAGAAAAGAAGAGATATCAAAAAGGGAATAAAAGAAGGAGAGTCAGAAAGAAAGAACAAAAGATAGAGAACAAGAAAAAAGAACAAAAAGAAGCAGGTTTAGATCTACAGATCGCAGATGATGAAAGACCGAAACCAAGAGTTCGAGGGAAAAAAATAAAAAGAGAGAGAGGGGGGGTCGTACCCATTAGAAAAACAAATACGTATGACAATTCAGAGAGGGAATAAAAATAGAGAAAAAAGAATCCAGGTAAATCCACTTAGTTTACTCCAAAGATTTCCAGCTAATTATGAAGTAAAAATGCAAGATCCAGAGCTTACAACGAGAAAATAGGAATAGAAAAGAGACGAGAAAGCTCGCTAATCACGAAAAAGGGAACCCAAAGTATTTTTCTTTTATTCCTCAAACAGAAAGAGAAGGAAAAATAGGATTACTCTCGTTATCATTGTATATAAAGACGAAGATTCAAGCAAAGAATTTTCTATAGAAAGGAGATGCGTGTTTAAGATAATGGCCTATATAATGTATAAAAACGAATTCTTTTTGTATGATTTCCGCGTCAGAGCGCTCCACCAAGAAAAAGGAAAAAAGAGAATTAAAAAGTAGAAAGGAAGAAAGAGACAGATCAGAGAAAGAAGAAGCAGAAAGAAGAGAAGACAAGGAGAACAAAGAGAGAAAGCAAAATATCTCTGGTTTTGTTGTCGTCTATTTGGTTTGTGTCTCTGGTTTTATTGTTGTCCTGTGATAAGAGAAAGTAAGTTAAGAAAAAAAGAAAATGTTTCTTGTTTTATTTTTGTCTATTCTTTCTACATCCTATTATTCTTAAGAGTTTTTTGTCCATTCTCTTCTCTCTGTTTCTTTTTTCTTCTTCTTATTTCTGACACTTGTTCTGATTCTCTCTTTTTTTTGCATTTATTCTCTGTTCTCTTTCTTCTCTATGAACGGATTTTGGGAATTGTGTTTTTTTTTATCTTCTTCTTCTTTGTTTTGCTTCTTTCTTTTCTGTTTTTTCTTTCGCATCTACCTTTCTCCGCGCTCTCTTGTTTTTTCTCTCTCTCTTTCCTATCTTTGTCTTTTTCTGCTTTTTTTATCTCCTCTCTCTCACTCTATTTGATTCTTTCTTTCGTCTTCTCGTCATCATCTTTTTTTTCTTCTTCTCTCCAGTTCTCTGTCTTTTGTTTTCTCTTTTCCTTTTTAAATTTTCTCCTCTTTTGTTTGCCTTTTTTCTAACTAGATGAATTTTTTCCTTTTGTTAGCTGTCTGAGTGTGCCTTACTTTCTTTTTGGTTTTCTTCCCCTCTTATAATATGGTTTTGTCGGATCCTCCATGAAAATGAAAGGAAAACTTCTACTTTTGGGTTGTTTTTTGTTTGGTGATTGGATTTTTGTACTTTGGGTCCATTTTGAAGTTTCCTTTTTGCCTATTTCCCTTTCCACGTGAAAAATTGTTGGAGAGCCCTATGTAGAATGCATCTTTTTTTTAATGCTAGAGTCAACGTTTTTTCCGTCAACTAAATCATTGACCGGAGTCGAGCCCCACGTAGAATGTAAGTGGTTTGGAATCTTCTTTGCAATCCACCAGAGTCGGTTTGCGCCCTTGCTGGAGACGCATGGCAGTCCCTTTCTAAGTACTCGGCATTCCTTTTTTCTGTAACAAGGACCCCACCTTTTTGTTTGGGGGTACTCGCGTTAGGGCCCAAATTCAATTGTAGAATGCAAGTTCTCTTTTCGATTTTCTTTTGGCAAATGGCTGGACGAGTAGGCCTTAGGGAGAAGCAAAGTGCTCTTTTCGGAGTCTGCTTTCTCTTTAAAAATTAATTGACTAGTTTTTGGCCCTAGCGAGAATCACTTTTTTGTTTTAGGAATGTTTTCTCCTTTTGAAAAGTGTTGGAGTAACATTTGACCCATGCTAGAGTCACTTTTTTTTTAACGAGATTTAGTTTCCCTTTGAAAATCAAGGGACTCACTTTTACCCTATGCTGGAATAACTTTTTGCAAAAAGAAATCCATTTTACCTTTGAAAAGTGCTTGCATAGGTTTTGCCCCTTAGTAAAACGCAAACCGCAGCTTTTAGATTGGCATTTATTTACTAAAAAGGTCTTTGGCCACTTTAGTAGCCCTTAGTGAAACGTTCACTTGTTCTTTTTTTTTTATTCTTTAGTCAAATCTACTTTATAGATTCTTTGCCCATACTGGAGTCATTTTTTGTTTACTGGGATAACTCGTAAAGACCTTCTCTTTTCCGTGTCTGACTTCTCCTCTCTTACTTATCTTCTTTCTCTTTTTTCCTCTCACTGATTCTGACTACTCTCTCCTCTCCTCCTTCTTCTTCTGTTCTTCTTTACACTTTTTCTGGATTTCTTGCTACCTTTGTGTTTCTTTTACTTCTTTCCTATGTCTTTTCCACTTTTTTCTTTCCTCTTGCACTTTTTCCCTTCTTTCTTTTTTTGTTCTTTCTTCCTACTTGCTCTCGGTCTCGCTCTTTCATTACCTTCTTTTCTCTGTCTCTATTTTCTCCTCCTTCGACCTCTCGGTCTGTTCTTCCCGAAATCCTTTTTGTAGTACTTAAGTAAGAGTAGTAGAAGAAGGAGAAAATAAGGGGGGTTCCCCTCTTTTTTCGTCTTTTAGGTTTTTCCTAGGCTCCGAAAATGGAATGAAATTTATTGCTTTTTTCCATTTATCGTAAAATTTGGAGATAGGCATAGCCCTGATATGGTTGACAACTGGAAGTGTTTTTTAAAAGATTATAGCTAATCTTTTGCTTTCTATTTCTCTCTCTGGGAGCAGTGACTCCAGTCCTGGGCAAGACAATGTCCCATTCCTTCGTCGTGGCTCTTATTCGAAAGTCTCTTGAGAAAGGGGAAACTTCTTTCTTTTATTCTTTCGACTACTATGAGCCAGGGAGAGCTCTTGGCTGTATAGAATCCAAAAGTAAAAAAAATTAGAGAGCGAAGGAAAAAAGAAGAAAAAAAGAGAAGAAGAGAGAAATAAAAACAAAAAGAACAAGAGAGAAATAAAAACAAAAAGAACAAGAGAACATGAAAGAGCAAAGAGAGGATTCCGCAAGAACGAGAGCTAGGTCGAAAAGAAAGAACAAGAATAAAAAAAGGAAATAAAGAAGAGAGGAGGAGGATTCATTTGTTGTCGTCCATTTTCCCCAATACAAAGAAAGAGAAAATAAAAGACGGACGAAAATAAATAAACTGGATACTCCCTATCTATGTGCCAAAAACTCCAAAAGGAAAAGCAGCGGAAAGAGCAAGAAGAGAGAAACGGAAAGCAAGTGGAAAGAAAAAGAGAGAAAGGAAAGAGAGTGTTCGAATTGCGTTAGTTAAATCGAAATTGACATAGAAGAACAAGCTATTACGTATAGAAAGATCCATCCAAAAAGAGATTGAGTTTTAGTTCTTAAACCCGTAATAAATCACAGAATGACACGTAAAGCTAGTCAAATAACGACTTTCTTTCGAATTCGAAATGTATATAGAATGGCATTTCCTAAGAGGACAGTTAGGCCGGCCGTTCACTCGCGCATTAGAGGAATTCAAAAGGTTTCTTTTTTACTTCCTTATTTCATCATCTATTTTCTCGGGCGCGTTCCGATAGATTACCCTAGATTCCGGCAAAGAACAAGACCCGGACTAGATTTTGTATACAATATAAAAACCCTAGATAAAGTCTTTTCTGAAACGAATTTCCTATTAACGTGTAGAGGGAATGTTCGCGCGGCACCAACGGAGAATCTGTAAAATGCCAGAAATAGAAGGCTGGGAACAGAAAAAAGATAGGAAAGCAAAGCACTTTTGGGTGCCCTCCTTGTAGGATGGGCAGGCCTATTATCGAAACATACTCCAGAAAGATTGGCAGTATATAGATAGAATGATTTTCTATCAATTGGAAATGCTAGATCTCATCTTTTTGGACGAGCAGCTTTGCGAAGCCTTTCTTCCAGGATTACAAAAATATGCTTGCAAACTGTCTTCTTATCTATTTGATTTCTTTTTTTCTAGGCAGTTCCGCCTTCGCCGTGCATAGGTTCCGGGATCGGATCCGTTTCTCCTCCCGCCCTGAAGACCCGGCCTGGCACACTTTGGACATAACGCCTCGCGCTTAGAGGATTCACTGTCGTTTTCTTATTTACCCGTTCCTTCTTCAAGGTAACACGAAGATATTGTTGTTTAATCAGTAAAACTAGGCTCACTTGCTTGAAGAAGGATGAAGGGAGCTGACTTATTCTTTAATGCCGCCTTCTTCTATCAAGACTGTTTCTTACTTCTGTTTGCTCTCAGGGCTATACCCTTTGTCCATCCATACACGGATTCGCTTTCATCGCCGACCTTTCCTCCTTTGTCGTCTATCTTGAAGGAGTCTTATCACTTGTGTACCCTGGGTACAGGATAGGCTCTGGTCTCTGCCCGTCACCCCTGTATTCACTAGATTTTATGGTTCTTGGGATCGAGGTTGAATCTATCTGACCTCTCCGCCGAATGGAAGGCTCGTGGAATAAGGGGCTTCCTTCACTGACCAACAACGAAAGGAAAGACCAAGTACTTCGGGCGCACCTAGTGATTGATATGCGTGAGTCGCTTAACTATCCATTATTCCTCCACGTATACTTGATCAGGCATTGTTAACAAGAGAGCATGTCTACTCTATCAAAGAAAAAGAGCTGGAATTCTATCGGATAACTTTAAAAGATGGAAAGATTGATAAAAAAGAATTCTCCCGGGAATTCCGCTTTTCGGACAGAAGTTTTCTCTAAAAACCAAGAGAAGGGGGGGCCGGTAAGCATAAAAACACTTGAACAAACCTGGCTTTCCTTCGACCAAGGTAGAATATTACAATATTTCCCAACACTCTCCCGAGTTTACGCTCAATAACAGATCTTGACATGCTTCCCCTAACCCAGAGTAAGATCCGGCGGTCTCTATACAACCAAGGATATTTGGGCCCGAGGAGTTTCAGTTACATAGAACCTAGTGATTTTATTTACGCAGGAGGGTTTCTCATTATCGGATCGATGGAATGAAAGGACCTGGTGCTATTTAGGTGTAATTTTATTTATGCGTAATCCAGGGTAAGCGACCCACACAAACTTACTGGCAGAGAAATATTAGGGCAGTTCTCTAAGACACTCTCTCAGCTTTTTTCCTATTAGGAAAGTAAAGTTTGACAGTATAGGACATCTTTTTGGCTTAGGATGACCACGGAACAGCTTTTGCTCTGTCATTTGATCTCCTGGAAACCCGCCCCTCCTCTATTCGTGAAGCTATATTATGATTATTTTCTACCAAGTGTTGTATTAGACTCCGTGAGCATCCTAGGGTCCTTTGCCTAATTACCAACATTGTACTCACTAGGTTAAATGGCTCCTAAGTGTAGAGGACATCGGTCCTTGGGTTTGGCCCCCTCCAAGCGATGAAGAAAGAGACGAAGGGCGTTGCTTGGACAAAAAAGAAATAAGGAAAAAGGAAGGGGAGAGTCCTTCGGTATGTCGGGTGGGGAATACGGGCCGCATATCCTATTTTTCCTTCTCGAAATAAGGAAAAAGGGGAAGAATTGCGATGGAACTTTTAGGATCAGAGCCTGGTTCTAATAGGAATGCCTTCTCTCACTTCTTTAGGCTTTGATTCGAGCAGGATGGGAAATTGCAAGCTTTCTGTAAACTTCTACATGACATTACTCATGAGGCCCTTCTTACAGCTATTTATAACTAAAGACCGGGATCTGATTGCACCATTCCACCTCCCATACCCAGGCCTTATACTTTTTGACTATGACATGCGCATCTAGGAAAAGTCTTCTCGCGGACAGACTTTACCAGGAGGAAGGGAGCCATAGCACGGTTGTTTTAACAGTGGCATGTGATCCATTTCACAATAGAATAAGGCTAGGATATTCCTATGTATCATTCTCTATGGGCGTCTATGGCTGCTTGCGACCTCCATTTGACTTTAAGGGGCGTATAATATGGTTTTTAGTCAATCCGGAAACAAATTTGGAACCCTACTCTTCTCCATTTATTGGGTCATATAGCGTATACTTTCTGTTGTATGTTATACTCGAACCCGTGCATTGGATCCGGCTTCTGCTTACCAGCCTCTATTCCATTAAAAAATATAAAGGACCGATGGCTATTGTATAGAATTTACTCGCAGTAAGGACTGGGAGTGATGGATGTATTCTCTACTACAGGTGAGAACCTCTTTATCAGATGATTGCTTCCTCTCAAAGGAACCCGGAGAACTGCTCGGAATTCCCTCGAAACAGGAAACTCCTGGGTCCTTTCACACTTCTCCACGTTATTGTTCCTCGACGGGACTTCTTTTAGCCGAGTTCGCACAATACGAACTCAAGATTGGATTTGGCTTACTCCCTCACTTCCCACTAATTAGACTTGAGACATTTCATATACAATCACCACTAGAATTAGAAGAGTCGAGGGCAGTTTCAGTTAGAGGAGTCCTTTTCGTGATTCACTCGGAAGATTCTTTTTCAAGAGCACAGTACCCGTAGAAGGAAAAGATTCCCTGCTATCTATGTAAAAATAGTAGAATACGAACGACAGAAAGAAGAGAAGAATAATAGAATAGTAGAAGATTTCTTGGATTCTTTCTTGATCTCCTCCTCTTTTTTGGATAGTCCCGAACCTCGATTAACCAGGGCGCTTCCTCATTCCTCTTTCTCCAAACAGTCTAGGGAACCCCGGGATTCTTCATTTATGTGGTTATTTAGAAGCACTTCTCCTGCTTTTTTCTATCTTCGCCACTTAGAATAAGACCTGGTTTATAATTGTTAACGCATTGGAAAAAAAATAAAAAGACAGAAAAGAGACCGAAAAAAGAAGACAGGGGAAGAAACAAGAAAAATGTAATTTCAGCTACATCCACGAATTTTGCGTCTTGTGGTAGCGCTTTCAAGGCCTCTGGTCTGAGGTGTGAGATCTAGGTCTCTGTTGCACCCTCTCTCTCCTGGATTCGCAGAAGCCTTTTGAGGAAAAGCGTAATCAATCCAAGAAACCCCAGCAACCGCTTATTTCATTTGATTCTCAGCCGGAGACTTTCGAGGGAGTCATTCTCATAATCTGAATGAATTCCATATTGGCGGTGAAAATTTTAAAAGAAATGACCAGAGCTAATATTCATAAAAAGAAAAGTAAATGACTCGAAAGAAAACTCATAAATTAAATATACCAAAATGACATAAGTCAAGTTTTACCAGAAATAATGTAAACCAACAAAGCGGTGGTTGCTACAAGAATTAAATATTTCAATTGTTTAGCGACTCTTTTTAACGGGTGCAAAGATAGAAATGAAAATAGAAAACATTGCTTAGGAAAGCCCCGTGACTTGGTGATCGGCGTAACAATAATAATAATATTTGTCTATATACTACCGCCTGCTTAGAAAAATCATCCAAAATTATTAATGCGTACATTCCAAAAAATGCATTCTTTTCTTTCTTTTACTCAAATAGACTAAAAACAAACCCAATCTCGACGAAAAAGAAAATCAAAAGCCCGGATTTGATGGATAGTTTTGTTGGAATTTATGGATACTTCATATTCGTTAGATTTAATACACTAACAAAAATAGTTGAAGCAGCTAAAACAAATAGATTCTCAAAGAGTTTTCTTTCTTGCTTAGTTTGAAAAACGGGGCCTGGACTAACCATACATAATATACCGAAAAGTCTTATATTATAAATACTTTGGTTGTGAAGCCTACAGCCTAAAAAGAGGCATTTCAATCCAATAGTATTACTTTTATACTAGAGGTCATTACCAAATAGAGGTAGCACATTCAAGAATTCTTGAAGAATAAGACCAAGAAGATCATTCAAATAGAGGGATAGAACAAGGGTGAATATATATGATATCTATTTAGTTCACAGCAGGGACACTTGCGTGTGCAAGCCTCCCAAAAAGATCAAGATGGGGAGACACTTATTTTTTTGTTTATTAAGGTTAATTCTTCGCTCCACTGAAGAGATTCCAAAGGCCTAGGGGCTGCTGTAAACATACCATAAGTACAATATGACCAGAAAAGTCTTTTTGACTAACTCCTGTATAAATAAATAGAACTATATTCTCTCTCTAAATTAGGCAATACCTGAAAAAGCTCTCCAAAAATGTTAATTTAAGATATAGAGGATCAGTAGCATTCAATTTCCTGCGGTACTTTATTTGTTATATAATAGTCCTTTTCTTTGACTGTAGTATGGGCTTTTTTCTTCTATTCTCTTTTCTTGTCTGATTTGTCTTTATTCTGATTTGTCTCTCTTTCTTCTTTTCTATTTCTTTTGGTCTTTAGAACCTTCGACCTTTTGATCTCCTTCTCAGGTCAGTGGCTACCAAAAGGGATACTTAAAAAAAAGGAAAATTATTAAAAAAGAAAGTGCCTAACTTTTCCAGAACCCCACGAGCCTAATCAAAAACAGATTTCATGTCGACTACTATATATAAATAGTAAATAAACTAGAAAATCAAGTAGGAAATTCGTTTTTCTTTATTTTTCGTGTCAGAAGAAGAGGACGATTTCGTCAATGAATTCCTTTGTTTTGGTATGGCCTGCACAGTAGAAAGAAGTTTGGAGTTAAGCTTTTTTCCCAAATACAATACAAGCAGAAACTTTTCAGTAACGAAGGTCGATATTGGTTTATGCGAGGAAGGAATAATGAAAACAGGAGCAGGCTTTTGGATTCTACTTTTTCTTTCCGCTGAAAAAAGATTTCGTAATCAAATAAAGACAAAGAGACTGGCCCCTAGGTGTCCTTTCTGGAATATAATACAGGTACAAAACTATAGCTCTGAAACTTTCGATTGATATCATATGAATGGATAGACAGATCAAAAGACATAGACGGGACAAGCACTCTTAAGAGTATATAAGTCTAAGGAACAACGCGTAGACCCAGAAACCAGAAGGGAGAGTTTTTGACAGGCTTACAAGGGTTTACTATCTACTAAAAGATACTATAGAAAAGACAAAAACAAAGACATGATTGAAAGCACACGTGTGCAAGCAGAGAGCAAAAGAAAAAGTAATATTGCTCCACAGACAGTTTTACGACTGTACTCGCATTCCCTAGTTGAGGCTAGTTGACTATCCATAAACCCCGCAGCATAAAAAAAAGACAAAGAGGGAGAAGGTTAGAGTCGACGTATATTTTTGAGGGTCAACGATGTCCGTCCTCTTCTAAAATTTTGTTTTGCGATTCGATGCGACAATTCCACAAACCAGAACCTTTCAATCCAAAGACAGAAAATGGGAGAAAATGGAACGAAAAGAAGCCTTTCTTCGGACTAGAAATTAAAAATAAGGCACCAACAAACAGGGGTCGTTGTTCTCCGGCAACCCTATAGCCCTTGAATAACTCGAAAGGTGGCTCGGCAGCATTAAGTACGTTTATAGGGTTTGGTGCCTATATCAACAAAGACGGGTCCCAAGTGCTACAGTCTCTCAGCAACTTTAGAACATTCAGGAAAACTTTAATGACCGATTAGCCTACTCTTTTATCTCCGTTCGGTTTGAAAACTGGCTCATACCAACTCGTCTATTATTCCATTACTGCAAAGCTTTCTAATATAGGTATTACTTTTTATGCCGTGCTTTCTTATTTAGTCGAACGCTTTTGAGAAGCTTTGCTCTTTCATGGGGGCTCCCCCTGCCTGCCTTTAATGTCATCTTTACGATGCCCACGATACTATACTTACCCCTTTGTTCCCCCAACTGCAAGGACCCAGCTTCAAGGAATTGACCTTGATGTATGTATAAAAGCAGACCTGAGGAATGAAATGGCTCTCTAGAATTTCATTTTATATTAATATGCAAGCCCACCTTCGCGCTCTGGCCTACTTTCTACCCAAGAGAATTTCTTCTCCGCCACAAAATCCCAGATCCTCCTTTCTGACTCCAAACTAAAGCCGGATAGTTTAGACAGAAGTTCAGATGAAGATAGAGAAAATACCTAGCTCTAAGGCTTCTCTTTTTAACAATGATAAGAAAGCAAAACCTGAGCCCACATCTTTCTGCCAGACCCAACCAAAGGTAGGTTTTATCTCATCCAAGAGCTTCTGGCCCTCTTTTCTCGCAAACCAGCTCAGCGCCCGGAATTAGATCAAACCTTCAACTCCACTGCGAACATATATGCTCTTTCATGAGGACTAGATAGAACTCCAGAATGCTTCCATTCTTTTGTCCATGGCAATTAATATGAAAAATAGAAATAAGTGAGACCTCATAGTTAAAAATAGAATAATTAAAAAAAATAGAAGAATAAGCTAGCGGCAACGACAGCTACTCCAATCCTTACTTCATTCAAAAGCCAGACCAAGTGAATTCAGTCTTAGATAGAATTCCTTCAATCCATATGTGTTCCCCTAATAACCCAGCATAAAGAATAAAGATAATAAGTCCCTAAACAGGGTATTTGACAGCAACCCCAGAGCCCTACTTTTATGTCCTACCGAAGTCTCCATCTTTTCTCTTTAACTCCAACCACATACAACCGGGTTCTTTCTTGAGCCGAGAAGTTCCTAAAGTTCAAACTGATTTCTTACAAGTGACTTTAACCAAAGTCATTCTTACCCTGAACCACGCTCATCTAAAAACAAATCGACTAAGGCCAACATGCAGACCTTGAATTACCTTTTTCCTTTAATTCTGTCCTCCGGCTCAAAGCCCGAAATACCTGCCTGCCATAGTTATCTACAGTGACCAAGACTCATAAAATAAGGACTTCCCAAATAAGAAGTAGACGGACTGACTCATAGGTTTCTCTTTCCATCCATTCATGCACTCTGACTTTTGGACGAAGTTCGCTTACGATCTTGCAGCCAGGCTTCTAAGCAGAATCCAAACAACTCCAATCCAAGGAGGACCCGTGGGAATTCCAGAAAACAACTAGAGGAAATCTTCTTCTAATTCTTATATTTTCACTGCTTTTGCACTCCAGCCACTTGGAAACAACACAACAAAAGACTCTCTAACACCGAGCATCTCGCGTTAGCAGAGAAGTTCTTCGATTCCGTTTACTCGCAAGGAGTCCTTTCCTTGCCATTGGACCTACTATTGGATAATAAAGATAACAAGTAAAAGAATCAATCAGGATTTTGAAATTATTTCTAGTTAGGTTTTTAGTAGGTCCTTACAGGTAATCTAATATCGTGAAATCTTCTTTGTTTTTTGTTTATTTTTCGATTATCTTTCTATTCTAGTTTAGTGAATTTGAGTAGCATATCTATTGTCTATTTTTTGTTTCACTTGATTTTCCTTTTGTTAATTGGTATGATTTTCGTCAAAATATTTTTTAAGTATTCATTCTTTTTGATTTGCCGTGTTAACAAAGAAGATATCAAAAGGGCTGCTTCTGCTTTAAGTGCCGCTGATTTGTGGATAGGTTGCATTGCAAAGTCGAGTGATTTTTGTATTTTGGAGTACCCGCTCCTTAAGTTTCTTCCTTATTTACTCCTCATTCCTATATTATCCTCCGCGGTTCTTGCCTTAAAATATTGTTTTACACTTTAAATGTTGTGTGAGTGTTCTTTTTATGGATGAGTAGGAATTTTCCTAATATGTAGTCACCACATGTTCATGCTTTACAATTTCTTTTTTTATTTCGTGGATAATTGCCAAAGTCCTTTTCTATTTTAGCGTTTTTACTTTGCTTTATTATTTGAATTGTATTTGTAATTTATCATAACTCTTTTTTTTTAAGTTTTTTGTGCTATACTTTGTTTAGTTATTCAATTTTTTACAAGGGTCATATTTATTTTAAAATAAATTTTTAGATCTATTTGTAAGAGTTGGTCTCTAATCTAATAACTAATAAAAATAATATTATAAATAAAAAAGTTATTGTCATCTTGTAAATTTTAGTTATGACATCAATAATTTTATTTTGAGAAGAAGCCTCTTAATTTGTTACAAGGATCTCTCTGTTAGGACTTTCTTTCAAGAGTTTTCTTGTTTTCATATAATTATTTTTTACGTTCTTTGTCATTTTCTTCCTTGTATTATTTACGGAAAATTACACCTATAACTAGAATTATAGAATTCTATGAGCAATGTAATAATTTTTAAACTATCTAAAATTTTTTTCGAGTTTTAATAAATAAATACTTTTTGTTGCATAATTTTGTAATTTAAAGTGTAAGAAATTTTCTTTTACTAACTAGACTAAACTTACGAAATATTGATAAGTTCCAAATACAAATAAATAATTTAGAATTTAAAGTTTTCATTTGAGTTAACGTCTAAATTCTTTTTATTTGTTTTTATGCGTTTAAATTGGGGAGTCTTTTCTAGCTTTTCTTTATCTTTTTTTCTCTTTCTTCGCTTTTTCCGCGTCTCCTTTTTTTTTACTTCTTCTTACTAATTCTATTTTATACTTTTCCTTTGTTTTTTCTATTTCTTTATTATTCTATCTTTTTTCTTTTTTTTTCATTTCTTTTTTCTTATTTTTTTGTTTTGTCGATTCTGCTTTTTTCTGTTGCTAGATTGCTTTTTTCTTTTTTATTCAACCTTTTCTTTCTTTTTCTTGTAAGAAAAATTTTATTTGATATTTCTATTTCACTCAGGAGCACGTGCCCTGTAGTATTTAGAATGCTGCTTTTTATTTAATTTATAGTAATTTTATATATTATTAATTCTAAATTTATCCTCTCTACTTTTTTTTATTTTTTTCAAGTTTATATCAAGTTGCTCGTAGGATTATTCTTATGATTATTCTAAAGAAATTCTTGCCCCATCGTTTTTATTTCTAATTTTCTTTGTAAATTTTGTCATAACATTTATTTTATTTGTTGTTGGAAGCATTTTGTTTAACAACTTAATAATATAATAAACTTCTTAATTAATATTTAAATTTTAGCTCTGGCATGGAAATATAGCTTACATTAATTACAATAATGTATATTAAGGATTTTGTCTCCAAGTCATTTGAGTTCTTGATTGAATTCAAAAGTATTTTTGTCTCCATTTTTCATTTCTTTATTTTATCGCAGGCTAGAAATACTTTTCTATTTTTCGTGGATCTAGTTTAAATTCGGAAATAATATTAAAAACCGCACGGAAGTTTCTCAGCGAAGTGCATAAATTTTTTTTGCATTAACAAGCTTTTAAACCTAGGTTTGGAATGAGCATATTTGGGGCAAATAAAGATAGAGAAAAGACTTCTTATAAAAGCCTGGTTAATGATGAAATGCGCATAAATTTTTAAAATAAAGGTCTCCAAGTACTAAAGCGTGTAAAACTCTTTTATCGAAAATCGAATAGAAAGACTTACTCAGGGTCATAATTAATTAATTAAATTAGCCCGGGAAAAATCCACTTTTAGGAAGGTTTGAGTCCCTTTTTATATTTTTCTTTTGTTTAGGTTGGTGCGTTATAGGCAGGGGGCAAGGCGTTTAAGTAGGCCCTAGATTCCACAGACAGCAAGTACACGCATGTTAGTTATTAGATTAAAAAGGATTAAAGTAAGTTAAGCTGTAGTTGGTTTTTGGATGAAAATAAAATATTATTGTGTGAAGAGCATAATTGTCGTAATAAATGTACTTAGACTTAGAAAGACTCGAGAAGAAGGTGAAATGAGCCCTTTTAGAATACCTAAAAGGTTGTTTACAGCCCGATAAAACTTACGGAAACTCCTAAAGCTATATTACTGCCTGGTTGGATATGGAATTTGTATATGAAGTTTGGCTACGGAGTAAAGTACATATTAAATATAACGTAAATATAATATATGCTAAATCTAATAAGTTTTGTTTATATTGAGAGGACCCATATTTATATAAAATGAAATTGCCGAGGAGTTCAATTATAAAATTTTTGATTGGCCCAGGAAAGTTTGTATTTTGGATGTTAGCAGGTAGCTACTTTGTTTAAATGTAATTATAATAAGCTTTAGGGGGGGCTATTTTTCCTTGTTTGATCTGAGTAGTGGACTCTAAGTAGAAAGAATATAGGCAAAGAAGGACTGTTTCTAATCCTTGTGGCTTTTGGATTTAACTCTTTTGGCCGAAAAAAATAAATAGTAGGTTTTTAAATTATGAATATAATATCCTTGTAGTTCTTTAGAAAAATAGATTTCATGCAAACACAAAAAAGTTGAGAGGATTAGTTTGTGTAACTTACGTCAGCCATCGATCAACAAAAAGAAAAGTCCTCACGACACGCTCTTACTAAAGTCGTTAATAGATTTATATATATATATGTTTCTGCTAGTAAAGTTTGAGTCTTTTGTTTGCTTATTTTGGACTAACTAGACTTGAATGTTTATAGATTACAAAGAGAACATGGGATGGAATCCTCGAAGCAAAAATGAATTCCTTGTTTGACTAGTAAGAGCTTTGTGATTTTGGGATTAAGCAAAGTTCCGAGCGTTCCTAAAAAGGAAAAACTAAGTGAAATTATAACTTTCAACTAAACATGGATTTTTTTAGATTCCAGGGCGCATCGACTTTTATTGTAACCTTCAATAAAATGATGTAATAAATTTAGGTCTAAAGAAGGGATCTCGGCCAGATAGGTTAATTAAGCAAAACAACACACAAACAGGAAACATTCCTTTCTTTTGCGGGGGTAGTTGGGCCGATGACGGCATCGTCTTTCTCTTCTTTTTGTCTCTTCATTTTTTCCCATGTTTTTAATTAATCAAATGAAATCCATTTATATCATAGTGAGAAATTTAAGAACAGGTGTTTATTCCACTATTTCGAAATATGTATTAAACTTTTGCTTTTTTCTCTTTATTTCGGATTTTTTCGGATCTCTGCTTTCTTTTTAGTTTAAAATAAAGAATAGGATGTGAATTCATGGCTTTTCTATTTAGCGTTTACGAAAAATTCGTAAAACTCCTTTTAAATGGTTGAATTTATGAAGAGAAATAAAATTAATAGATTTTTAAGTCTTTTCATTAGTCGCAGTCCTTTTTATAGGATTGCATACAGTATTTTCCTTTTCTCCCTACAGTAATTTTATATATTGTATCTACAGAAATTTAGTGTACCTATAAATTTAGTACTAAAATTAGAAATTTTCTCTTTCATCAAAGGTATTTATGGAACTTATATTGTTTATTCTTTAAAATATGCAAAAGAAAATAGGAAAGTCTTGCTATAAAGGTGTGATTTACTTTATATTTAGTTTGTTTTTAATGTCCGGGTGGAGTTCTTTGTCTTGAATTTTATGTGCATTAATTAGTGTTAGTATTTTTCATAAATGTTCTACTTAGGTGCTGCTTTGCTAGAGTTGTTTTTACTTTAAATAATAGATCGAATTTTGCGTAATGATGGCATATTTTTGGAATACAATATCATTTCCTTGCTAATGCTTTTTTAGTCTTCTAAAATTTTCTTGTTTTATTCTTTATATATATCTAGATTTAAGAATTATTTCTATTAATTATATAAAATAGAAATATTTTATAACTATAATTAAGATAATAAATAATTATTCTGTTTTTCTATTTAGTATTTATAACAACATATGATCTTTTTAATTTACATTATCTACGACTAATAATTATTACTAATTTTTATTACTATGCTAGTACAAATGTATTTGATTTGTAGTAATATATTGAATT
Source organism: Plantago coronopus (assembly GCA_036897195.1). Taxonomy (NCBI): domain Eukaryota; kingdom Viridiplantae; phylum Streptophyta; class Magnoliopsida; order Lamiales; family Plantaginaceae; genus Plantago; species Plantago coronopus. Next base: position 39,681 of record JAYMSL010000054.1, read on the forward strand.
ATATTGAGGAAAGTGTTCTTGAAAAAACGAACCACAAAAGCATAATGCATCTTACTTTCCGCATCTATATATGTAAAGTATAAATGAAGATACTTTTTATCTAGCATTTGTACCATGCTTAGACTCTTCGTTTTCTCCACATTTTTGTTGCTTCCTTATTTTTCTTTTTGTAAACCACCCTTTTAATGCTAGGACATTTTCCGGTGTAGGCAGGACAGCTTCAGGGATTCAAATCCATTTCCAAGGATTTTTCTCGGGCAGGGTGGACTTTTTATTATCTTATATTTCAATGAGTTTGATCCGTCTTCGACTGCTTTTTTTTAATAATAATTGGTAAGAAGAAGTGTTGGATTATTATTCTAAATAAATAAAAAGAGCAAATTTACTGCGTTTACTCTTATGTTTTGGTAAGGTTTTTGAGTCATCTCCTCTTTTTACGGTTCGGAATGCAGGATTTCTCCGAATTCCCACAGCGTGTTTTTTGTTAAATTTCATAATAGTTTTTTTATTATTCTAACGAAACCAATATAATTTTAATCGCTTTTTTGCTTATAGATCCTGAGTTTCCCTTCTTTTGAGTTTTTTCTATTTATTTTATATTTTAGATCTATTCTTCTCTTACTTTTTATTTTTATTATACTACTTTTTATATATGTAATATTACTTATTTATATTATTTAATTATATATTCATTAAATAATATAAAAAATAGGAATAAAATATTTAATTATTTCTATAAATAACTAAGTTTCTCTAATACATAGAATAACTAAGCGTATTTTTTAATTATAATAATAATGTAAAAAAGACAGAGAAACAGGAAACTCTTTTTAGGCATGCTTTAACAATTCTCTATGCCCACAATCCCGGTAACAGAGGAACTTCCTTGCTAATTAATATATACATTCTTTCTTAGTATTAGTTTCGTGTGCCAGACTTTAGGTCGGATAATTGTAGTTTCGACAAAAAAGTTTTTAAAGGTTCTTATAGGAAAACTCTCTATTAGCATTTCTAGCATGGCTTCTTCTATAGTGGAATAATTTTTTTGTTAAATATAAATAGGTAGTAAATTTTTGTTAGTTATTTTTCTCGCATCGCCTCTTTTTCTCTTTAAAGTTTCACGATACCTCTTTTTTGTACTTTTTCTTGATTTTCTTTTGTTGTCTTTGCATAGCTGAGTCAGCAGGATTCTGGAAGTATCTTATTCTACAAACTAATTAAAGGGGGATGACTTGGTCTAGGATGCTTTTATTTCCTTAGGATTGTATGGAACTTAACATCATTCGTTTTCAATTTCCTGCATCCTTTTTTGATTTCTTATTTTGTATTTAATTTTCCTTATTTTTTCTCTGTCTAGTTCTTTTTTCTTCTCTACGCTTTTTTCTTTCTTAATCGACTCTATCTTTCATCACCTGCAACCTGCTTCTTTCTTTCTTTATATAGTCTTTGATGTTCTTTCTTTTGACGGCTCGCGTCAAATCTTTGGCGAAAGCTTTTCCTACAGCGAGGCATTCCTAAGTTAAGGTTTTATTTTCAACAGATGTTTGAAGTTTCTACTTGATTTTCTTTTGACTTTCAGTCATTCATTAGGCCCCCTTTCTTAAAGGCAAGGCTTTAATTCCATTGTCAATCACCCCTAAGAGTCCATTTTCAAGGGAGAATTTTCTCTGTTTAAAAATCTTGGATTTCTCTGTTTGATTTCTGGATCTATTTCTTTTCTCCATTCCACATTTATGTTTTAATGTAGGACTGAGGAAAGTTTTCTTTGTGTGCGTTTTATCTTCGTATAGCCCTTGGCCTTTATCTAAATTCCAATACTCTTCCACTTCTTCTTCTCGAATACTTTGTGTTAGCCAGCTTTCGTTAGCTTTATTAATTCGTATATACTTGTTGGCTGCTCCTGTGTTTTTCTTTTTATTTAGCTTCTAGAAAAGATTCGCGCAAAGGTTCTTTCTTTAGCATTTCTTGTTTGTCTTTTGTTTTGGTAGCGTATGGATTCTTTAGTCACTAGCAACACGCAGTTATATTTGACATAAGGCTTGTAAGTTTAGAATACTTTTTTTAGAGTTGGACATCCTTGGTTCCTAATTTCTCTTTTTTATTATCTGTTCTCTTTTTAGTTCGTTGGGGCTTTTACCTATTTACTTTCTTTTTTCTGGTGCTATGTTTTATTTCCTGTCTCTTCTTTCCCTTTTTTCTCTTTGTCTATGTCATTCGCAATACATTTTTGTGTATCTTGCTTTAAGTTTTCATTGTAGAGATTGCAGCATTATTTTTATTTAAATACATAGCCCTTATTCGTATATTTCTATTATTTACTAATGACATTTTAATATACATGTGTAACAAGCTTTCTCTTTTCCTTTGTTTTTATTCTCTGTTTTTGCTTTATTTGCAATTTCTTATTTCTGGCATCGACTACCAATTTTCTATTTTCGTTTGATTGCACAATCTTGTTCTTTTTTCTTTATATTGTTAAGTAAATGGGGACAAGTCTTTTTTTTTAATTCTTCCTTTTCTTCAAAGAAATGGACAATAAGAAAATCATTGTTTTATTTAAATTTTCTTTGTTTACGGGGATAATAGTAGCGCGGTTTCCTTGATTTTTCTTGCTTTCTCTCTGACTCAACGATAACTCTTATTTCTACTTTTTGGATTCTTGTTTTTTTAAGACAACTACGACACTGTCGTGGATAACCAAAACCTCTCGAATCCTGTTCTTTACTCCATCTTTTCTTTCTTTCTCTTTTATGATAAATAGTAAGTTGCTTGTCTTTTTCTACTTTATTCTTGTTTTCTTTTTGTTTAATTTGTGTTGCACATATCTGACAGCTCTTTCTATTTTATTTCTGCTCCTCAATCTTTTCTTTCTGGTTTCCTTGGTTATATAGGAAATGGGAGGTAAGACTCCTGAAGTTTCTCTTTTTTAGTTCTGTCGCCTATTTTTATTAAATAAATAAGAATATAAACAAGCAACAACCTTGAATTAATTAGACCTAAACTATTAAATCATAAGCAAAAAAGAGGCAAATAGAGCAAAGACATAGATAAAAAGAATCCACAGTTGATACAAAAAAATTGTCGGCAAAAATAGAAAAAAAGTGCAAGATTCAAACGACACTTTGAGAAAACAGGCAAAAATAGAAAGAATAATAAGAAATATAAAGAGATCGCGTCGAAAGAGGTAAAGCAGAAATCGTAGAACAAAAAAGAAACTGATAAGAATAAGAAGAAAGAGAAGACAAAATCAAGAAATAAAAATAAAGAAGAAAACTTGTGTAAGTTATAAAGAAAAAAGAAAGCAGAGAATAGAATGAATAAGAAAAACGGAGTAAGTGGAAATGCATTTAAGAGAATTGTCTGTCTACTTGAGGAATTAAGTCAGTCGAATTGAAATCTTTGTGTATATAAAGTGCTCTTATTGTGTATTGCAGTGACAAATTATATAATATATAATTTTTATCATTCAGTGATGAAAGAATTATAATAGAAAATTCTGCGCATGGAGGAAAACTAGCATAAGTCTTTGTTTATATAAAGTTATTTCATGGAAACTTATCTTTCTGAAGTACTCAGCCCAGCGCTCCTTTTTGGATGTATCATTTTCTTACTTTTTTAATAGAAGAACACTCCATCTAGTGACTGGGGATTCCTTTGTTTGTACCGCTCTTTTATATTTTCTCTTACTTGTTACAAGTGGGAATAATTTTCTTTCTCTTTCCATTCTCTTTTTTACTAATTCCCTCGTTCCGAATCTAAGGGGTCGGCTGCCTTTTTTCTTTTTCTCGCTTCTTTTTCTTGTTGTTCAAATATAGTGGAAGAGTTTGTATCTATTTATTTTCTTATGATTTGCTTGGCGTCTATCTATTCGTAATTTCAATAAATTCAAAAGCTCTTTCTTTGATTGTCGTCCATTTTCTTCCAAGCTTTTCTGGAATTTTTGGTTATCGTCCACTCTTCTCAACTAGAAAGATACCAAAGTAGAAAGCTTCTTGATTGTGTCCTTATTCTTTTCATTATAGAATGATAGTTTTTGGCTTAAATTGTATTAGAAAATAGAGCTAGTCAAATAAGCTTTCCTCGTATAAGTGTATATAATAATATAGCTTAATTTCATCTATTTTTTCAATTCTATCTTATGGGTTGGCTTTCGTATACTATATTTATATATATAAGATGGACTCGTGTAGTAAACTTTCGGCATGCTTCGCAAAAGGAAAAGAAATATTTATGGGGATGGGGCTTGGCAATAGATTCTTTTCTTTGTAACATTTGCATGAAGTGTCCGAAGTCTTGCCCCGGTTTTCCATGGAATTGAGGAGCTACTAAGCATTCCATAATCTACAGCGTCATCTGTGATCTCTCTGCTTTAGTTTCGGAAAGATGCTTGGGAAATAGCAAAGAAAAAATCCGAGTTCCAAAAAGCTACCAAGAAAGAATAGGAAGAAAACAAAGAATTGCAGACCTTATATTTTTTTATTTATAATTACAAGGCCCTACCTTAAGGAATTTTACATCAATAGTTATTCTATTTTATTCTTTGTTGTGAGTTCGCTAAGTTACATCTTTATTGGACTATTCATTAGAATTCTGCTTTGTGACCTTTCTTTTTGTATAAAATAATATTGTTGGAGCTTAAGCCTTCTGAGACCTCGATTTCTAGTGTGTATGGTAGGACCAATTCGAGTTAGGGGGCAGGAAGGAGGGGCTCCGCGCGGGTTTTTGAAAGACGGTAAAACGACACTTCCGGAACATAGAACACCTTTATTTTGTATAATTTTTCGGGTGAACCAGTTTCCATTCTATTGATGTTTGGCGTCAATATAACATTATACAGAAAGAATATGGGTTTGGAAGTTGAGGACCCCGCCTAGAGAACCCTCCTCCCCAGAAAGGTCGCCGGCGAGGACGGTGTCTATGCCTATAAGAGAAGCTTTACGTGAATCAGGCATAACATTTTTTGTTGTAGCAACGAATTCTGAGATTTCTTATATTATTTAATATTTTTTCTATGTTTCGGTGTATTGGCCCTTACAGCAAACACAGAATGTTGCAGCCCAGCGGAGGCCGCCCTAGTTGGTTAGTTAGGGCTTTTTGCATGAATGAGTCAATTATTGATTTGCCGAACTTGTATTTAATTTTTATAATGTTGATGTTCCTAAACGGGTATTCTAAAATAAAATAAGTTGGAAATAAATTATACTTGACAGTCTCGGATGCCCTGATGGGGTAGGTCCCCGAAGAATCTTTAAGCAGGTCTAAACGAGACCTCAATAAAAGTTAGATCCAATTAAAAGTATTTGTTGAGTGACCTCTTTTTAGATAGTTCAAGTTGCTTTGGACTAATATGATTGGTTTCTAGAGTTAGACTTAGGTATATATTGGATCGGTGTGCTATTTTTGTACTTTTTAATAACGAAGGAGCCAAATTCTTTTCAAGTAGATCCTATTTCACAAGTTAATTTGATGTATAGGAGACCCTTGGGTCCTTTGCACACATCGAGGAGGACTCCCGGAAGACTTCAGTGCGGTAAAAATGCAAGCAAGGAAACTGGTAAGAGTTGCTTTAAAAGGACTAACTCATGTAGGGTTTACGGAAAAACATGTCTTGTAGCAGGTTTTGGATAGTGAACTAAGTAAACTCATTCTAATTACTTGTTGTAGGGATCCGCGACTAAGTTAATTTCTAATTAATTCCTATGATTATAAGTTAAGTATTTAATAAATTCTGTTATTGATATTTTCAATTTCAATTCTTTTAACTCTTTTCTTTGGACATTTCACTTCTTTTTAATTGTTTATGTTCTTTTGGAAATATTGGACAAGACTTCTTTCTTATTAAATCTATTTTTCTTTCTATTTTTATTCCTTGTTTTTTTATTATATTTAGTTCTTTCTCTCTTTGTTTCTGCACATCTCTCCTTTTTTCTTTAATTTTTTATTCTCTTTTGATTAGTAAGGAAGTAATTACGTTGCTTTCAAACTTTATTATCTCCGACTAGCATAATGCAATTTATTGACTCGACTATTTAGTAAGGTTTTTAGTTCTTATGCATTCTTCTTTTTGGTTATTTCTTTTGTTCTTGTTTGTTGCCCTTCTTCTTTTTTTCTCTCTATTTTCTTTTTAGTTTTTAAGGGTTTGGTAAGAAATCTGCCCAAAGAATTAAAGAATTCCAGATTAGCTTACGGAATGCACTGACAGTTCTTTCGGGATGGAATAGGTATCAACCTCTGGATGGACCGGAATTCCATATGCTTTCCATGTGACTTTGCTGAGATTTTTGTGGAACATGAAGTTGCGTTCTCTCTATTAAAAAGAGAGCCCTTTTTTGTAAGCCGCGTGTAAACTGGAGGATACTGGCCTTTCTTTGTTCTACTTTTTTAATGTTCTGCCGGTTTGGTTTTTGACACTTTGGTCTCCGTAAAAAAATGCCAGTAAAATTGACTTCTGACTCTATAATAAAAATCATATAGTGATAGAGAGATATGGGAGTCTCCTTAAGTAAAAGCTTCCTTACTTGGGGTCCATCTGGAGAGTCGTGAGGGATTTGCTTTTATTTGGAACTCTACATCCCTTTCCTCTATTCCTTCCACAATTTTGCTGTCTTTTTATTTTTTGTATTTCGCAAAAGACTTTTGGTCTATGGCACAAGGAATACGGAATAATTAAATATTTTATATAACTAAGTCCAAAGTTTTCTTTGCATTCATTTATGAATTCGTTGGATGCAGATTTCTCCAAATAGATTTGTTAATTTAGGGGGGCTATTTATAAATAATAGAACAACGAAATCGCTTTTGCGACTTCTGCTTCTTTTGTTTCTTCGTTTGACCTATACTTCGTTGACTTGTTGTCTCTCTTTCTTATTCGTTTGTATTTTGTATTCTCGTTGATTTGACTTTCTTTTTTAGTATCTGTTTTTTCTTTTTTTAGTTTTCTTTTCTGATCTTCTTCTTTGCTTTTGTTTTCTGCTTTTCTCTTTTTGTTTTCTCTTGTTCTTTTATTTTTTATACTCTTTCTCCTTTTTCCAATAAATTTTTAGTGTGAAAAAACATTTTCAGGTTCTTTTCTATTTTTCTTATGCTGTTTTTTCCTTTCTTTTCTTTTAATTTGGCATTTTTAACAAGATCGTTGGAAAATCAAAATTATAGAAACCGAATTAAATTTAGGATAAAATTTATAAAAATAGAATTAAAATGCAGATAATAAATTAATAGTTAGCTGAGAAATACTTCCAGACAAATAATATAATAAAGAATATAAAATGACTAGAAATAAACAAATATTAGAAAGGGTGGCGTTATCTGACATCTACTTCTATATTATGATATATTATGAGATCTTGAATCATCTTTCAATGTATGGATTATTATTATAAATAAGCAAGAAGTATTGTTGTACTCTTTGCAAGCTGTCTGATAATTAATTGTCTCCTGTTCGGAAAGATGATGCGGTGTAAGGGTTTTTGTAGTAGAGACAACTGTGTCAGTTGGGAGAGCCCAAAGTAAGGTCATTCCTGTTTTAAGTTAACAATAAGAGGTTAAAGCTCAATAAGTGCGAAGTGGTATTTGTTGTTTTACTTAAATCTATTTAAATTTATAAAGTTTCTGTAAAATTATAAATTTTATAAATTCTAGTGAAGTATTTAAGTGGTAAAATTTTATTGACTATTTAGTAATGGGAATTGATATTGTCTGTGTCGGAATTATTTGTATTTAATTATGGAGTTTTCTTTCTTTTGTTTAGGGTTGGCAAAAGCTTGGTTGAAGACTCTTGATTTCTTTTTACTGACAACTTTCTTATTCTTTATTTGCTTTTTTCATTTATTTCTCCTTTCTTTTTCTTGGATTTTTTTTTGCATTAAAAAAAATTTCTACTTAAGTTTTTAAGTTTTCTATTTAGAAAATATTATACAATTTTATATTTGTTTAAAAATTCTAATTAAAAAAACATGTTATATTATTATTATTTTGAGTGATAATTACAGTATTTTTAATGAAATCTTTCTTAATAGTTATATATATATGAAATTGTAATAATAGGAGGCTTCTTTATTTTTCCAACAATTAATTTTCTCTTTTAGTAAAATTATTCTTTTGAATTTTACGTTCTTTCTATTTGCATTCTTCTATTAATATTCTTTCTTTGTGAGCATTTCTTAGATTCTTTGGTCAATGGAAATGTATTTCATTATTTATTAGTTGGGAGTAGTAGTAAGTGTAATAAGTGTCGTATTTTCAGCATAAATTAAGTCCTGGGACTCTTTCTCAACAGGGGGCGACCCCCTGGATTCACCGTACAAATTATGTTGTGTTAGCCGGTCATTTCCTTAAACTGGTGTAAATTTAGTTCTTTCTTCTTTTTCTAGTCTTCCAGTTCTTTTTTCTCCGTGTTTTTTTAATATCGAATCTTGATTCTTTTTGTTTTGTTGAATCCTTCTTTGAATTTAATCTCCACGCAATAACTTGGATAACTATAAAATCTATATTATAGAAATTGAATAAGAATATAGAGCTTTTGTAGTGTATTCTATTTCTTCCATTCGCTACTCGTAAACCCCAAACAACAGGTCAAATCTATTGAAAAAGAGTTCGAAGTTCTATGATTGACTTGAGTTTTATGTGAGCTTTGGACCCTTCGTATAGGGTTTCTTCCTGCGAGAAAATACAAAGTCTTGCCTCAAATGATATTTTAAAAAATGGCTATTAAGTAGAGCAAATTAGAATACCATCCTATCTAATTCTGTTTACCGTTTTTGGCAGGCTTTTGGCTTAGAAGATAAGTGTGCATGATAGATCTCCATTGCTGAGCGAAATAAGGGTAGGCTGAAACTAAGATATATGTAAATTGATTGTAGATTGTTTTCTAGAACTCGTCCAAGATGCTCTTTTTTTTAATAGTGTAGAAAGGATCTCTCTACTAACTAGATTCAAAAGAGCGAATATAGAAAAAGCATTGCCGATAGGTTTCCATTATATCTATTAGTCTCTGAGAATCCAAACTGGAAAGTGTGCGTTTAGTTTATGGAAAAAAGACTCACTATGCTTTTGAAGGGAAAATCGTATTCTCTTTTTTGAAAAAGTTATGTCTCTTATAGGATGCATTCTTACTCGAATCAATTTAATTTAATAGAGATCTAAAATTTTCCTTCCGCCTATGATGATGAAATCTTACAACTGCGCTTTTTTAGGCAGAGATGGATTCCTTTTCGAAAAGTTCATGCTAGCCTGATGTCAAACCTATTGAATGTTGCGTTTTCAGTCATGGCAGTGTGAGAATCTTTGGAATGCTGCCTAAAGTCTCTATGTTTGGCCCAATCTTATAGTTGGTTACAGGGAAGTGCCTGCCCCGGACCGGAAATCCAGAAAGGAGGAGAACCAGTCTCGGCAATAAGAGAAAAATAAAGACCTCTTGGGATAGGAAAATGTAGCTAATAAAGAGAAAGTTGCTACGGGCGAGATCTTGCATGTGAAAAAGAGGAGAGGAGGAACCGTTCCTTTGCCCTTCGTATCTGTGCAAGACCCAAAAGAATGGGAATAGGTCACGTATATGGATAGAAAATAAAAAGCTTTTGCACTCTCCAACCTCAATTTAGAAAAATCCAACCTGCCAAAGATGCTTGCTATAATTTAATTCAGCGTGAGAAAGATCTTCTTTTATGTGATTTCGAGGGAATAAATTGCGTAGATAAAGAAAGCATTTTTATTTTTGTTGATGTATCTGAGCCTTTCTAAAGTTCCTTTTGTTGAGTGGTGACGACGTAGGCTTTTCATGTCGAAGACACGGGTTTGATTCCCTTAAGGAATAGAGACTCATTTCAGGTTTATGGAATTTTACTCCGGGATGCTCGTGATCAAAGGTGGTCTGTAAGCTTTCTCCCTCTTTTTTATAGTAGCGATCCGCTTTCTTTATCGTTTTCCTCTCTCGTTGGTCAACTCCCTTCTTTATTCTTTAAACTCAGTGTCTTCCAAGTTCTCTCCCAGCCAGTAGAGATTTTTTCTCAGCAATGAGCTTCTTTCTTCCAAAAATCTCTTTGCCCCTTTTTCTTAGCCGCGGAACTTCCCTTTAGATGCAGAGCCCTCTCCTCCTTACTATCGACCTTTCCCGCCTACTACCAAATAGACCATTCCGTCAATGGAACCTCTTTCACCATGGCACAATGAGTTGGCCTAGTCTCTTGCACCCACCCTTTTCTTATCAAACTCTTCTTTCTACCCGTTTTTTCTTGTCCGAGTCGCCACTTGATAAAATGCTTGTTAATGCTGCCTTTCCATTATACTAGATAAAGCAAAAAAGTTTTAACTACCGGACTCAAGTCGAAAGAGATTCGCCCCTGGATCGCTGAATTGGATAAGAGTTTGATGGAAACCTGAGACCCAGACTGCGCGCGACTAGTTCGGGATGTTTATCTTACTACGTTTTCAGATTCTTGGCCGAAGAAATGCTCCGCGAATTTTTCTTACGTTATCGCAGTGCCCGAAACTTCTGGGCTTAAACAACACGCGGTTTTCTTATTCTTATGTGTTTGGTCTAGAGAAGGCATGACGGAAAGAGATGGCCGGTCCTTGCATTAGGTAAGAGAGTCGACACGACAGGCAAGTTCATTCGCTATATGATTCCATCCCCTATCCAATATACATTTATTTCTAGCAAGAAAAGCAAAAAATTATTATAAAAGTCCTTACACGAAGTAGAGGTAGTGATGAGCGACTTGTGTTGGCAGGGAGTACCGTGGATTCCATTACGCTACTAGGCTTTCCCTTAGCTCTATAAAGACCTTTTCTATTCATAAAGAAGCGAGAATGTATAATTTATTTCTTTTCCTGCAGCTTATGTAAGAACTAGTCAAAAGAAAGAAATTCTTTCTCATTCATCTTCTAAGTCAACATCTTAACCGGATTTCTGGAGCTCCGCGGATTGTTGAAGCAGTAACTCTGGATCGAAAGCCAGATGTTTACCTTACACTTATGCAAAGGCTTTCTAGAGAGAGCTGAGTCAGGGGGGTTGCAACTCGCGCAATCAACTAGAAATCCTTCGACTTAGGTTGGTAGCTTTGGTTGCTAAGTCAGCCCGGTTTTCTCTTCTCGAAGAATGCCTTTTAGGCTGGACTTGCCCTTGGCTCGCCTCCAAACGAGAGAAAATGCATCATCTAGTAATGCTCATATAAAAGAAGGCGTCGTGGCAGATCTGGATAGAATCTCTATAGAAGAAAAAAAGAGCATGCGCGCGAGTGAATGCGCTTCATAGTAGAAGCGATGAACTAGGGTTTAGGCAGGGGATCGAATCAAATAGTCGTTCGGCAAATCAACCAAACTCTACACATCCAATTCCGATCAATAACTTGGAGGTATGGCTGAAGAGCTTAAGGCAATGGTTTACTAAATCGACATATAAGAAAATTGTATCATGGGTTCGAATCCCATTTCCTCCGGCACGGATGTTGGAATTTGCATCTATTTGTATCTATTTAATGATCCGTCTGCAAGTTTCTTTGATTTCACTCGATGTTTCTTTTCTGTTTGTTTCCAACAAGTCGACTTATTTAGAGAAATTGTCGGCCTACGAATGTGGTTCCGATCCCTCCGGTGATGCCAGAAGTCATTTTAATATACTATACGATTTTATCCGGGTTCCTATTTTATTTATTATCTCTGATTTAGAAGTTTTTCCTGGAGCAGTACCTCCAAAGATTGATCTGTTTGGATCTTGGTCCATGTTGGCCTTTTTATTAATTTTGAATAATGAATCTCTCTATGAATGGAAAAGGGGTATTTCGGATCAGGAGTAACCACTTTAGAAAAGGCAAAACGGGGAAGGACATGGGAAAGAGAGATGCCTACAAAAAGCAATTGATTCATTATGGTAGAGAAGAAAAACAGCGCACGAACCGTTTAGAATCAATGTCCCCAGAAGCAAGAAGTATGTCCGCGTGTTTTGACGAGAACACTGAAAAACCCTAATTCAGCTCTACGTAAGATAGCAAAAGTATGATGGAGCAATCGACATGATATATTTGCTCACATTCCCGGTGAAGATCATAATTAGCGGGAACATTCTATAGTTTTAGTAAGAAGAGGTAGAGTGAAAAATTCACCAGGAAATTCCACCGTATTCGCGGAGTCAAGGATTTGCTGGGAATTTCGGATGAAAATCTAAATATGGTGCAGAAAGACCTAAATCGAAATGAATAGAAGATGCCTCTGGCACTTTTTGGTTTTGAGGGGAAAAAATGGAAGCAGCTAGCTCCTTTTCCCTTATTATATTACCATTTCTCTCCGCTATTCTTCGCTAAGAAGGACTTGACTTACTTAACTTACCGCTTTCCCGAAACTCGCTTAAAAAGGATCGGGTATACCTGCCCGGCGAGATAGGGTTTTTTAATAAAGCGGGGGCTGCTGTCGATATGGGCAATTTCTTAAGTTCTTTAATTGATTCCGTCCTCGAGTGCTACTAAAATTCCTCTAATTTGTCAGCCAGATATTTCCTTTGCCATACTTTCTCAAAAGCGGAATCAATAGATGTTACCGTGAAGCGGTACCTAACAACCTTCATTCTGTCTTTTCCGTCTTGCCCTTGTTACTTGAGAGAATGCTTTTGACCGAGCAGCTCTTCTACTTATTTATCAGCAATCAAACCTCTTCCCTGCTCTTGCACTGAGGTAAGTATTCAAAATAGCACAGCAAGGGTATAGTATTTACTTTATGAATGTTAATACGGAGAAAACGGATGTGCCCTCATTAGCGCAGTTGTAAATCCAATCCCTGATTCAAGTCCATAACTTCCTTTAATATAGCTCCTGTTGCTCCTCTCTGGTACTTATATGGCCTTTTTTTATTCTTTTTTAAGCCTCAGACTGTGTTAAAGTAATCTCATTAAGGAATTGCGGCCTGTAAAAAATATCTATTATAAAACCTAATCCTGCTTTCCCTGCGATATCTCTTTGTTAAAGGTCAATTTCGCATTGGTTGAATGGATTATAAAAGGTATAAGATGTATTTCCATTCCTTTATCTATTCCAGCTACTTTCGTGCTTATTGAATGAATAATCTGCAGCGGGTTTCTTTGGTTTCTTAAGTAAGATGTTTGCATAATCAATGATGTAGTAGTAAGATTTTATTTTTTCTATCTCCGTTTAGGAATCAATACCTAACTCTGGATTGAATTCATAGTGCTGTCTTTACTTCATCTGCTGTGAATGGAGCTGAGAGGCTTGCGTGCATTTCTTCAATTATTCGCCTGTTTACTTTCTCCAGCAGCCCGCGGTCGGAGGCCAGGATTTCTGAGGTGAACAGTCCCTAAAAGTAACCCTGTATTAGAGTATTAGAGATGCTAACTGGTCATTATCTTCGATCCCATTGCCGTTTGCGTAATTCAGAAACTTTATTATGTTCTTTTTTTCTCCGTTGCAAAATGATAAAAGAAGCTCCTATTTCAGTCTCCATGGCGGAGCCAATTAGCCTTTCCTCTTTGCAGCCATTAATCCGCGTGCAAACTCTCTCAATTAAGTGTTGGGAGCAGTCACTCCTATCCACTCTTACCAGAGAGGAGAGACTCAAGTATTTGTCAGTGAACGATTCGGCGACAATATTCCGCAGGTTGCATACTTCTTGTCTGTACCCCCTATCTTTAAGGGTCCTTGGTAAAACTCTCTTCATTGAAGGCAGTACGTGCGTATCTATCTTATCTATGGTCTGCGGGTCATCCACAAGACCAAAAAAAGGTACGAAAACAGTGAAACCCATATATCTGTTGAAGGCAATCCTATCGATCTTATTTATTATAAATTGCAATGATGAGTATTTTTGGACCTCAAAGAGTTGTATAAGTGTTGGAAAATGTAGCTTTGCCTGTGGCATTGGCCGTTGGACAACTAGCTATTGCATGGGAAGGCTCCACAGAAGGAACCCGTGAGTACTAATACGACAGGAGGCTTTGAATCCAGTTTGTTAGTCGTTTGCATCTTGATTAATAAAAATAAGTTTGAATTCCTCTATGCATAAAGTTGTTAAAACAATGCCCTAGTAAAAAGGTAGCAGAAGGTCGTTCTTTCTTATTCGAAGTTGCACTTAGGTGCAGCCGTTTTAGAGCTAGGCGATATTCTCTGTGTAAACCAGTAATGAAAGCTGTTCCCATAGAATGAGATTAGATCCCGCAAGTGAGCTATTTATACCGAAGCTTATAAGAAGCAAAGTTGAAAGGGAGGTTTCCCACCAAGTACCGGCACACAACTCTGCTCTTCTACAAGCAAAGGGGCTTTCCACGAAATAGGGAATTTCTAGAATTGTAAGACTTAATACCTGTGTTCTCTTCAACGTCTTTACTAGACTGGAATTCAGGCCCCTATCTATTTGCAATTTCAACTGATCCATTATAGCAAGGAGAGGCCGAAGCCTCATCTTGGCGCCAGTTTTATTTACATCGTTCCGCATTGCTCGACGATATACTTTTATACAAGAAGTGCGGTCCTGTTTGCAACATTTGTAGCAAGATTCCCTTCGAACCGCACGCAGAGCTCAGCTCCTAAGAAAACAATAATAAATATGTTTGGCAGCTAGGGGCAGACCCTGGCCCCATCCTGCTCGAAGCTATGGATTCAAGAGTGCAAGCGCCAAACAGAATAGCAGAGAAAATGTTCCGGTATGAATTGATGTAGGAGCCCCCTCCCCATTTTGTGAAGGTTGTCGATTAGGTTTGTAGGGATGCAGAGAAGACCTCTTGTACACGCGAGGTGCAACAGAAACTTAACTGCCTCACGGAGGTGTTGGCGGAGTAGAACGTATCTGAGTTTGTTCATGTACGCAAGGAACTACGCAAACTGAACGAGGACCTAGCGAGCATGAGGGTGAACCATTCAGGATGGGACAGTCCTGTGCATAAATAAAGATTACGGACTGTCTTGTCGAATTATATCACCTTGAAGAGATAATGCGGAGACAGAGGTAACGGACACAGCGGCTTACTGAATGGTGACAAGAATACTCGTTTCTTTCATCAGAGAGCAAGTAGACGGAAAAATAAGAATACTATAATTCGTCTTAATAGGCCAGATAGTCGGGAACCCTCAGAAAAAATGAGTGGGATGACGAATGAGTTCTTTAAACATAGGGTACTTAAAGAATGAAGGATGTTCGTTTTGTCGATAGTTTTTAGAAAAGGCAATGAATGAGCTGTTTAAGAAAGTCCGCTTACAGATGACGGGATGGATCAAAGGAACCCTTCTAGCAACTATACCCAAACAAAGACTTTCTATCAAACTCATGTATTTGACAAACAATATAGTAATAGTAAAGCAAACAATGGAAGCGAAGGAATGTTTGGCCGGTATATAGGGCTTTCAAAAGAGAATAAACGAAAGCTTTGCTTTTTAAGAAGCCAACTAAAACTAAACTGCCGTGTAGTTGATTGAAAAGAGTTCCCACTTGTTTTGTTCTTCTAGGGTCAGTTTCGCGAATGCAAGGATTTCCTACTATTTTTTGATGCAACTCTCGGTCGTATACTGCGGTGAATTCGCATAGCTGAGCTAGAGGAGTAATACCAATATAGAAGCATGGAGGAGAAATTAGCAGCAGAAAGCAAAACAGTGTCCTCGTATGCACGAGTATATATGGGGCGGGATCTCGATCCCTATCTGCTCACGTAAAAGTAGGCACTCCGTACTCGAGGTTCACTAAGGAATGAAAAATCCTGGTTCATTAGTCAACTAAGAGAAATTTCGAGCAATCGATTGGATCAATATCACCAAAGATGCACCTTCTATTATTAGAAGTTAGGAACA